>VDFB02105785.1:60812156-60876772 GCA_007258455.2 Sequoia sempervirens | reverse complement strand
TAAACAAATTAAGATGTAATCCAAATGTTTAGAAACCTCTAAGGATATGAATCCCAAGGGCAAGCAATAACATATGGATTGATTCAATTGTATTTGTCTCCTAAAGGGTTTGAAATTTTGATGATGGTGTTTAAGTGTTTGTTTCCAAGATGTTTTTGAACAAGCAAAGCATTTTGTAACCGAGAATAAGTACAACCCTATAGATGTGGAAAAAAATATTTATTGGATTCCCACTTGGACAAGTCCAACTATGCTTATCTTTAGTGAATGGTTAGATGCTTGACCCCACTGGCTCCCCTCCATGGCTCATTAACATCATTCAGGGCAGCCAAGCATCAACACCCATGAAACTCCCATGGCATGCTTTCCATTTCTACTAAAAGACCATAAAAGTGTGGGGCGGCTTCAAAACGACCATTCTTGCACCAACAAATAGATCGAGGATTTTGGAAAATTCTAAAACATGGGTTTTAATTAGGACTTTTCGTTCATGGAGATTGACCCATACGGTGAAAGTTCCTTTTCAGATCCATCTCGTTGGAGCCAACCACGTGATATTAGGGTTTAATCCAATACCCACATTTATATCCTGGCTAGAAATACTCTCGGGTTCAGAGTGTTACCAGTTGAGTCGTTCGCTTGGGTGAGTACTTTTTCCCCAAGGTAGGCCCTCTAAGATAAATAAAAGCAAGTAAAGACAATATTTGTAACTCGATCAATCTTTGTTTGCAACACAAAGAAAGAGAATATATGCAATAATTCTCCACTCACACTCGCACAAGATTTTGTTCAATTTTAAAACCCAAAATGAAGTGTGGAGGTGATTGTTTTGTCTCAACCTAAAATCAGAAAAAATGGCCTTTTGATTCTCAAGATCACTATAAAGCATGAGAGAAGCGCATACGTCCTTTTCCAATGAAGTTAGTTTAAGTAAGCCCTCACGAATACAAAGTTGCACTTGTTCATTTTAGATCCCCAAAGAAATTGTGAGTTCTTTTTAAAGCACCAAAAGACAAATGAGAGTTGTTTTGTTCAATTGTTAACCAAAAAATCAAACTCTAGTAAGTTGTATTCCTAATGTTCATTTTAAGCCTTTGCAAAATTTGAAAAGATTCTTTTTAAATCCCAAACAAAATTAGTGTCCTAAGCAAGAAGGTATAACAGTTTCCTAGGAGTGTTAAACAAACACTGAAGTGTTTAAATACACTTTGATTTTGTGAAATATCATCATCATGCTTCTCCTTCTTTTGTTTTCAATTGATCCAACCTACAAGAAAGAAAACCAGTCAGATTCTGCAAAACACAAAGGTTAAAAAGTAGAAAACAGAAGATAATCTTATCATTTATCAAAAAGCATGTGCTAAAATAAAATTTCAACTTTTTACTCCCTGCCAGCGGTGCAACCCGTGACTGCATTGGAGTTTGATTTCTTAGTGGTGTTGTACAGGGCCACTTACCAGTCAGTGGTGCTCTATACCCGAACCAGTGAGCTCAAATGCATCACCCTTTTGCTCAACATTGTTGCTTGATTCTTTTGAAAAATTATGCAGGTCATATTGATCAAGTGGCATGGTTTGAAATTCAAATTCTTGGGCAGAAAGACTTCCGCATCATAGTTTGAATTTCTAGCGGTGCTATATGGTGACACTAGAGAGTTAGCGGTGCTCTATGGTAACACTAAGCTTCCAGCATTGGAATTTTCCTGTGCACAAACAAAAACACATAATGTTTAGAAAAAAGTGGTTAAAATGAGATGTTGCCCTCCCTCTAGCGCCAAATGGGTGAACCCCAATCCCAATACCTACAAAACAGTAAGAAAAAACACATTAGATTAGAAATTACAAGCAAGAACAAGGATTCCCCATGAAATCCATTCACAAAGTTCAAATTAGGAAAAAAAACAATGAACACAAATAAGAAAGTAATAAAATAGATTGAATCCTAATTAAACTAGCAAACTCATGATCCCATGGGGGAATTGGTGCCAATTTGATGTGAAAATTGGCCCTTTTCCAATTCCTATGATGCAAGATTGATGTATGTTGATGAATGTTGATAAGTGATCCACTTTTTTGATGTTTGATGAGTGCTCCAAGCTAAAAACCTACATAACCTAGCTATGATTCAATGATATTTAATGGAAATGGCTAAATATTTTAGCATAATAACTTTGCATAATTTGTGGATGATCAAATGAGGAACAAATCCTCTTATTTATAGAATGAGAAGATGGATGAATGTCCAAAATAGAGAAATGTGGTACTAACATTCAACCAATGGCAAGATGCCACTTGTCAACCTATGAGTGGATGGAGGATGTGCAAGTTTTGAGGATTGTGCCAATAAATGCCTATTTTTGAATTTTAAATTTTGTTGAAATGACATGCAAGAGAGAAGGGAAAATGCATTAAATGCCACTTGGCTCAAGGCAAAGGATATGTAAGATGGAGTAAATGCCTTGTTGGATGTACATGTCAACTTGGATTTTTGAATTCAAACTTGGAGAATATTCCAAAAAGATGCCTTGTTGAGGAAAATAGAGATTTAATAAATCAATTAAATCTATTTTCATATGCAAGTGGGAAAATCTAGAGGATGGGACATGATATGAGATTAAATTAATCCAAGTTAATTAATTTAATGAGAGATTAGTTGATGTGAAAATTTTGAATTAGATTTGTGGATTTATTTAAGTCAAATATGAGAGGAATGTGATAAGAGATTAATTAAATAAAGATTTTGATTTATTTAATTAAGAGAGATGATGTTAGATTAAATTAAATAAGGTTTTAATTTATTTAATTTAATAGATAGAATTTAGGGATTTAATCAAATAACATTAATTATTTAATTAAATAGGATAATTAGATCAAAATGATTAATTTAATTATCGAGAAGAGGTGACTTAATTAGATAACTGGTTTATTTAATTAAAAGAGGAATATTGATGAATTTAATTAGATAAGGGGATATTTGATTAAATGGTTAGACTGAAGGATGATTCAGAATGAAATGATGTTAGTAGTTGGGATCAGATGCATAATGTTAATCGGTACATTTTACGTGTCTACAGATGGTATAGTGTGGTCTTGGTTGTGAGATGGAGGGGGATCGTGAGATGAATAGGGATGGGTGTTTTGATAATGAGGGGAAGAGGATCATTAGATGGGGTGGAAGGTATACTTTGAGACCACATTTCATGATAGATCATACAATGGAGTGGAAGAGGTACTTTGATCTAGACATAGAAGGATGCCATTAGATGAAGTGGGGGAGAGGGGATTGTGAGAGGGGGATGAAGGAATATATTGCTCTTGAGATGGAAATGATGTGGTGTTCTTGATTAGAAATGGGATCATGAGATGGAAGGGGATCATATGATGGAGGAGAAGGGTTTCCTTGATCTTTATATGGAGGGGAATCTATGTTAGCATGCTTTGGATTAGGAGATGGCCATAGTTCATTTGATATGGATGGCGTCATGAGAGAGGAAATTTTTATATAATTTTGAACTTGGATAGATGGATTTATATGGGATTCATTTAAGATTTAGGGTATTAGGGTCTATCTTGATGTGGGGGTGATGAAGGTGGATGAAAGATATGGGAAGATTGCACCACTTTTTTTTTGCATGGGGAAACAACCACCTTTGTAAATAGTCCTTGGAGGAAGTTATTATGAGATACATGGGATGACTTTGCTTGGTAATAATGGGGTGATGTGGATTTTAAGGATGTGGGATATGAAAGTGGAATAAGAGGTGGAAGCTTCTATGGATTGGTAAATTGAGGATGAGGATGAGGAACTTGAAAAGGATTTGGAGGGGAATTTTGGATAAAGGCTTGGTTTCTATTCTTAAGGAATTGAGTTGTTTGAAAAAATGTCTCAAAGAAATATGATCTCATGGTGATGGAATGGCATTCCATCACCATGAGACCACATTTCTTCGAGGAATTTTTCAAATAACTCATTTCCTTATCTATGTTATTGCTTACTACTATGCTTTGATAGATTTTTTCCAAGCATCCATAGTTTGTTGGAAAGCACCTATTTTAGGATTTTAGCCATAACAAGGAAGTGAATTGTTTTATAAAATGATTTGGTAGAAATGTATGGAATATGTGATGGAAATCCCCATGAGACCACATTTCTTTGAGGCATTTTTTCAAACAACTCATTTCCTTGTCTATGCTATTATTTATTGTTATTCTTTCATAGATTTTTTCCATGCATCCATAGCATAGACAAGGAAGTGAACTATTTAAAAAAATGCCTCAATAAAATGTGGTCTCATAGAATTCCATGAAAATCAAATGCAATTTCCAGCTGCTCCTAGTTATTAGTTATTCTATGCGAAGTAATTGCATCACTGCTTATGTTGACTTTCTAAAAACTATAATGTAATTGAAATTTTGTCATCTATCAACATCTAGTTATTAGTTATGCAATGTGAAGTAATGCTTTGAGTTTGAAAGATGTGCAATACAATGTAATAAAAAATATGAATATAAACTACATAAATCTATTAAGTACAATTCATTACTTAAACTCTTTATTCTATTACTTGAGTGAAGGTTTGAAATCCACTGCCACTAGGAGGTGTTGCCATGAAACCTTGAATATTAACCTATTCAACATCTAAAATCATATGTTAAAATACCATTCATATAACAATGGTATTCACATGTAATATTTATAATTGTTTACTAGTTACATACCTCAGTAGTAGATGTAGTGGAGTAAAAAATAGGTGTAGGGCTAGTGAAAACAATATCAACACTATGACCGTGAAATTTTATTACAATCACTAAGTTACTAAATTAGTTAATCTCACTTTTCAAAAATGAAATTTAATAAATTAAATTCAATGAACATGCTAACATTTACTTGAGTATGGAAGTTGAAAGCCTCATTCAAGATGACATCTTCCATTGCCAATTGGATAGCTACAAAGATATGATGTGCACTAGCCTCCTGACTATATGTGGGGTCAGATGTATAGGCTGACCCACAAAACTAAGAAGAATGGGGTGGAACCCTACCCCTCGAACTTATTCAAATTTTTATGTCTAGTTTCCTAACTTTGTTTTTTCTGAATTTTTTGCCACTTAAGGGCATATTTTTTCCATGATGATCCTACACATACCCTGAACACAAGTCATATTTTGTAATTTTGTAATTTTTTACTTGTTTGTATGATAGTTTATCTGCATAAAAATGTTTTCACTCTTACCTCTTATCCACCCAACCACTTAATTGTTTGTTAATTGCATCTACATATGCTAACATAGCTTGAAGTGAATTTGCAAGCATGGTTCTTTCTGAGGTTGAACTTATAGGATTGTTCAACCTCACAATTAACTCCTCAATTTGTTTTTTGTTGTTTTCAATTTCCCCCATTAAATTTTGTTGAGTTCCAAGAGGATGTTGAGGAATTGTTGGAGGAGTTCATTGTTGTGGTCATTCATTAGGATTTTGTTGGTATGCTCAAGTTCATGAGGAGAAGGATTTTGAGGAGGAGAATCAGGTGGATTTTCAACTCATGATTATTAAATAAATTAACATCAAACACATATTAAATCTACCAATTTCACAACAAATTCACAAAAAAATAATAATAAAAGCTTACTCCTTGGAGCTACTCATTGATGTGACAACATTTTGGTGAAGAAATAACAATAATTCGATGAAGAAAATTGACAAATTTGAGGTTTCCACAATGCAAGCGCACCTTGGAAGGGTTTGCAGGCTAAAAATGAAGAAATGTGATAGTCTAAAATGATTTGGATTTTATTTTTTTTATAAAGACTCACAACACACTCATGTTATGGCTTTTCAAATTTAAAAAAAAAAATTGGCCACTTTTTGGCCCCCCAACTTTTTGCACCTACCTCGCTAGTGTCCCTAAAATTTCCAAGATTCAAATGAGAATATTTTGCATCATTTTCCTATGGCATGTGTCATTGTGGAAAAAATACAAATGTAATAGCTCCTCCCACCCATGCAACTTTACAAAACTCTTTTCGCTTTCATTCTCACTCTCTCATTCCATTTTTCTCTTCATCTTTTCTAATTATCTCTTGCTCTTTGTAGTGAAGCTTTGTCAAATTTCTTCCTCAAGCAACAGTCAAGGCTCTCTTGAATGCAAGTTTATCATGGCTATCAATCTAAGAGGGGAGCTACAAGCTATTGGTAACACTCTCTTGTCTTTTTGTATTGTCTATTTACTATTGTCTATTCAATCTCGTCTACTTTATTTGTAATAGGGTTTTTCCTCCTTTGAGGGATTATTTCTATTACACTTATTTATAATTGTGATATGGGTTCTCCCCCTTTGTGGAGTCTATTTCTATCACGTCTTTTACATTTCATGCATTTTTATCTATGAGTTGATGCAAAAAGTTGGGTCCACAAAAAGTGGAAGTATTTTTCCTATTTTTTTGAATTTGTCACACTTGGACTAAAAATTTGAAGCACTTATGCATTGAATCTTTAAAAATTCAGTAATATGAAATTTAATATTTTGAATCTATTTTCCAAATATGTAATTTATTCTAATACCCAGATAATACAAATCAATTTTTAGTAGGCATGTATAAAAACTACTTTTTAAAAGTCACCTTTTTTACCATACCATGCATGTACATACAAATGCCATAATTTGACCTAAATAAAAATATTTTTCTAGTTTCTTTTGGGAAAAGATATGTAACAACTTCAAGATTGATGAGGATATATATTTTTTTAATATGTTTTAATTAATTTTTAATTGGCCCTAATTTTTGCTTTTAAAAATCAACGTGTACAAACACCATAATTTGACCTAAACAAATAATTTTTTGATTATTTTTATTGTGTAGAGAATCATCTGAAGATTGATTTCATATAATTTTTTTACAAAAAGGTCAATAGATTAAAAGTTATTAAAAAACCAAAAAGTTTGATATTTCAAGTTTATGGACAAGTTTGCTTAAAAATTAATTAAAAATAGAAATCATAATCAAATATTTTAAGAAATAAATATTTGAAAACTATACATCATAATCTATAATGGGTTTTAATTTCATAAATTAATTCTAAAAAAAAGGTCCATTAGTTATATTGACAAAGTTAGATATTTCTCTTGAATCTCTCTTAGTTTTTAGTTGCAAGTCAAAGGCTAAGGGTCGGGTTACCAAACCTTTCCCGAGCCTAAAACCCAAGAAAAAAGTGGCTTGGGATTTCATTTTTTTTAGATAGGGTACCCATTTTAAAACAGGTACTCATTTAGGAATGAGATCATGATCTAAGGCTTAGGATATTGCTCCTAAATGGGTTTCATTTATTAGAAAAATAGGTACTCGTTCCTTTAAACATTTTTGTTTTGGCCCAAAATCCCCCTCTTCATGGACACAACTTATTTCACTTATTCCTATCCCTATCTATCTGGCTATTTGTGGAGGTGGAAACACCGAAATGGGAGTTTGGCTGAGGAAAGCCCCAAAACAACCCCAACATTTTTCCCTCACTATTTTGTGTGTAGATATATGGATTTGAGAAGTTGGAAATTATAGATTTAAGGGTTTTATTCTCTTTTTTAATATGTATGACAACATAGGGCACACACATCCCCATGACATGCTATAATCCATGGCTAAGGCTTAACCCTCCTAGGGGTGGAATCTGTAAGCTTTGTAGTTTTTGTTTCTATCAACCATAAATTATAATCTTATTATCAATTTATATTGTAAAGAAATCTTATCATCCTTGTTCTTAGTATTTTAACATTCATTTAATTAAGTTATACAAGTATTCTTTATTCTTCACCTAGTTCACCTAAGCTTTGATCCTTGAGGTAATTGAGGGTTATTTACTGCTTAAAAAATTCCCTTTGTCTTGAGTATCGAGTGTAGTGAATCCCATTCTTTACATTTTGGTGAACTTGATTTGAATGAAATCATTTTGAATATTTTTCTTTAAGTTTTTAATTCCTTTGACAATGCATTCTCCAAACAAGATTTCAATATGTGGGATGATTCCCTAGATGATTTCTTAGAGACATCTTTTATTTGAAACTATGATAAACAAACCTCTTAATCAAAACCTTCTTTTCAAGTCAAAGAGTCCATGAATGTGGTTGTAGTCTTTTTCATCCCTCAAAGGCCTAATAGACTAGTCATTTACGTGACTCGACTAGCCCATCTCTTAAAATAATTCATTCTATTTGTGGGGTCCTTGTTGCAAATGACACATCAAACCTTTACATGAGGTTTATACAATATAAGGCTCCCACTTATAGAGTGGTAGCCTACACTTACAATACTAGAAGGAATCAAAAAAATCTTAATCAACCTACTTCTCTAACACCTTCTCAACTAAGCCTTCTTCTAGCACCTAAATTTTTGGCTAAGCCACCTAGTGAGTATGATCTTATCAAGCAACTTCATGTTACTCTTGCCAAGATCTCACTATGGGATTTGCTTCAGATTACTCTAATTTACAAAGGTATTCTTTAGGAAGCCTTGCAAAATATACTCTTACCTTTTTCTGCTAGGTCAATGGATGTTAATGCATTGATAGATCATATTCCTATAGATTTGATGAATATTATGTTCCATCCACATGAACTCCCACCTTTAGAAGTACAAAAGCAAGTGGATCCTTTAATGATAATAGTTTACATTAGCAATATTGGCATTAGGAATTCTCTCATTGACACCGATTAGGCTCTCAACACATGTAGCATTGACTTGTCACCTAAAATTAAAATTGATTCAACTTCTCTTGATGCTTCTTCTTTATACATTCATGGATTCAATAACATTGGTCGAAAAGCCTTAGGCATGGTAATCTTGTCTTTGAGGTTGGGACTCATTATTGTACCCACCCTAGTATATGTTATGCTAGGACCATTACCTTACAATATTCTCTCAGGAAGACCATGGATTCATATTTTGGGAGTAGTCACTTCTAGATCTTGTATCGTTCTTTGAAATTTGTTGCTAATAATAAAGTAATCACGATCAAGGATGACCCTAATGCTATACACCTATGTGAAATGGTAGCTACTAGTCAAACCTTGATTGCTCCTACTCTTAAAAATATTATCCCTTCATTATCTTCTAATACATTGACATCTACTCTAGCAATACCTATTGCAAAGGTTACTCTTGAGACAGATATCCCTAAGGAAGATCATCTTGAAATAGTGATTCCTAAGACTACCCCTTCTATTGCTTATTTTGAATTGAAGACATGTCTTGGTGATGATTAAGGATCCTTGAACTTTGTTGAATCCTATATGGGGGAGTACAAAGTAGATCATATCCACTTAAACATTCTGAAAATATCATTCGCCTCTATTAAGAAAGCTAATTGTCCCCCTGCTAAGGAAGATGATCACACTTCTATTAAGGAGGATAGTGTTTGTGTTCTTGCTAAGAAGGATGGTTATGTTCTTATAAAGGAGTGTGATACTTATAGAATGGATTACACTCTTTAAACTAACCCCCCTTCTTTCCAAGAATTGAGAACATGTTATGGTCCAAGTTTTAATATATTTTCTATATTCAACTATGGAGGTAAAGGTTCAGGGTGTAATGAACAAGGTATTAAAGCACCCTTAGATGTTTATCCTCATAAGTATAAGATTGGACTTATATACCACCACATGAATTTTAAGGTGAAACTAGGGTTGAATTTTATCATGATTTCTATCGATCCTCCTCTTAAATTCCTTCATCTTGAATTCATTGAAAGTAAGGTATAGAATAAAGAAGTTCCTCTAGATGTTTTCTCTTTGGATGAAGCATTATAATAATTCCTAGGTACTTTCTCTAACTTTTCTTATCACCATAAATAAAAATTCCTATATTACTTGAATAAACATGCATATTTTGGAGATTCTTTTATGAGTGTTGATGAGAAGGATCATTTATCTAATGTGGATGAAAGTAATCCTACACCTCATCCTAAAGAATGTAGTGCTCTCATTAAGGGGATACTTCTAATGTTTTCATGGATCCAAAATATTTTGGAAAAGTGATTAAGATTGGAAAATGTCTTTCTTTGGAATAATCTAAACAACATGATGATTCGTTACATTCTCATATTGATATTTTTTCTTGGTCATATGAGGACATGCCTGGTATTGATGAATTTTCATGGTAGTTCATAATATCATTCTATGTCCCTATGCCAAGCTTGTTAAATAAAAGATCCATAAAATAAATCCTAAGGTCACTTTATTATTTAAGATAGAGATAGAAAAGCTTCTAAAATATGGTTTCATCTATCCTATTGACTATTCACCTTGGATATTGAATATAGTTGTTAGTAAAGTTGATGGCTGTATTCACATTTGTATAGATTTTCATGATCTCAATAAGGATTCTCCTAAGGAATATTTCTCATTTCCTAATATTGATATAATTATGGACTTGAATGCATTCCATGCCTTATTTTCCTTTATGGATGGCTTATCAAGCTATAATAAGATTTTTATTAACCTAAAAGATTAGTATAAGACAACCTTCACTACTCCTTAGTGTACTTTATATTATGTAGTCATTTTATTTGGATTAAAGAATGTTGGAGCAACTTACCAATGGGAAATGACTCTCACCTCTCATGACTTCATTCACAAGATTCTAGAAGATTATGTCGATGACAAGGTGCAGAGATTCTTTCAACCTTTATAGTGAGTCAACCTAACTTGGATCTCAGTCCTTACGATAGTAGGAAATATTTGAGATAAAATTGGAATGATTTAAATTTCTTAAACTAAATGAATGATTAGACCTAGTACTTAAAATGATGGATTCCCAAAATTGCAAAGATTGTTATAGAACTTTGTAGGCAAATCTGAAAAGGGTTTGAACACATGTACCTATCACCAAAAACTTGTTTTGAGGAGTGCAAAGGGACTGATTCTCCCATGAGTGAATGGGTCTCAGTGTAGGGATCCAAAATGGTTTTTAACAGTCCTTTGATACTGGATCTTGGATTCTAATTTACAAGAGTTTCATTATCGATGTGATGAAAATAAAGTTTGCAACTTAGGTTAGTGCAAGATCATGGAGGTCCAAACTAGGCCCCTAAGTGGCAATGAAAATTTAAAAAATAGAGTTAGGCAACTTGACATAAAAATTTGAATAGGTTATTAACATAATTGGAAAAATATGTAAGAATAGAATTTGTAGCAAATTGAATGTAGTTTCTAAGCTACTAGTCCTTTTTTGGAAATAAGTAAATCTATTTGGTGAAAATTTGAAATGTCAATGTAGTAGTGCTAAAGTTTCAAGAAAAAAAAAGCAGGTGTATGTTTGACCAACCTAAGTACAAGAAAAAAATAATACTTTTTTTTTTAACTTTCAATATAAGTAAAGGATACAGTCTAGATGTGCCACATTTTTTTATAATTTTTTTCCAAGTAAATAATTAGTTATGAATTTTTCATTAGATCTTTCTAAAAATATTAAAACTTGTGTGTCTGACCACCATAACTTAGTCAAAAATTTATGAAACTCAACTTTTTTTATCCTATAGTATGGGAAGCATAGAATATGGTGCATCTTTTAGATTTGAAAAATGTGAAATCATTCAAAAATTATAGATTTTTTCACTCATCCTATCAATCAAGAATTTAGTCATAATGTATGTAGAAAATAAATAATAATTATCTATTAAATTCAAAATAAGACATATATTATATTGTTGGAAAGCTAACAATTTGCTCAATAAACCCTTTTCATTTCACCAAATTTGGATTAAAAAAAAGTCATCAGCCACAAGGGTGAACTCTAGAAAACTAAGGAAAATTTATTTAAAAAAATTTGTAGTTGACTTTACAAGTATGCCACTCCCAAGCCAGAAACCAAGGAAAACCTAAGGGAAATCCCAAGGCTATAGATTTTTTCAAACAAAATGGATATTCATTTTGAAACAGATATTATCTGTTTTGAAATGGATATTATCCATTTTGAAATGGATATTATCGTTTTGAAACGGATATCCATTTTGAAACAAATATCCATTTGGAAATAGATATTATCATTTTGAAACAAATATCCATTTTGAAATGGATATTTGTTTTGAAATGGATAGTATTCGTTGTGAAATAGATATTATCCATTTTGAAACAAATATATCTGTTTTGAAATAGATATTATCTATTTTGAAACGAATATTATCTATTTTGAAACGGATATCTATTTCAAATGGATATGCATTTTAAAAAATGGGCACCTGTTCTTAGGTCTTCAAAATGGATATCTATTTGAAACAAATATCCATTTTGAAAAACAAAAGGGATATCCATTTTGAAGACCTAAAAATCCTCTTTACTAAAATGGGCATAACTTTTGTGTTTATTATTGAAATGTTGATTTTTTATAGGCATTGGAAAGATGATTAAGAGATCTACACAATGGACTAGGTAGTGTTTCTATATTATAAACAAAAATTAATTATAATCATTTGAACTTAATATTACATTTTTGAAACATCAAATGCTCACTACTTTCACATGCAAAGTCTCTTTTCATGATTATTTTGTAACACTCATCTCAAAATACTTGAAACATTAGAAAAAGTAATCAATAATGAAACATTTATATTTTTAGTAGTAAGTAGATGAAAAAATATTCATAAAACATCATATCTCTTTGTCCCTTTCTCTATGTCTCTATATTTCACTATGTCTCATTTGAAGCTCCAGACCTATCTCTCTACCTCTCTCTCCATCCATTCTTCCTTCTCTCTTTGTCCCTCTTTATATATATCTTTCTCTCAAGACCTATATATCTACCTCTTTTTCCCTCCATCCTCCCCTCTCTACTTAACTCAATCTCAACTCTCTCCCTGTCCCTCCAATTATCTCTTTATATCTCTCCCTCTCACCTATCACTCTCTCTATACCTACCTCTCCCCCTCCCCATCCCTATCTCTCTCTCCAAAGATCTATACCGCTTTCTCGATTTCCTCTCTCTTTTTCCCTCTTTATACCTCCTTTTATTTTAGTAAACCCAATAAATACTATAAAACCTATTCTTCTTCTATGGTTTCTTATTCATATTAAGGTTTCTTAGATCTATACTCTTAAGATATTTATATCTCAATTTTATACTTGAAACTCTTTGCATGCTCAATTCTTCATTAATTTTATATTGTTGCATCTTTCTTTATTATATTGATTGTGACATCAATTTTACTTACCCTACCCATTCTTGGAAACCACATTAGGGTTTTATTTTCATATTTGATACATCATTGATATTTCAAATTTTTCAATATAAGTGTACTATTTTTTTTTTTCCTCTCCTTCTCCACCTCTCCCTCTTTATATATTTATCTATTCTCCCTCCCCACACTATCTCTCCCTCCCTATCCCTCTCCCTCTCTCTCTACCTATATCTCTCCCTTTCTCTTCCCCTCTATCTCTCCCAATTTATATCTATCTCTAGATAGCTCTCCCTCTTTCTATCCCTCTCCCCTTCTCTCTCCATCTCTCCCTATCACTCCTATAGAGAGTAAAGAGGGAATTTGAGAGGAAGATAGATGAAAGTAGAGATGGAAGGTAAGAGAGGTAGAGAGGAGAGAGAGATAATAGATATAGATATATCTAAAGGGATAGAGAGGAGGAATTAGGGAGGAATGGATTGAGGGGTAAGTAAAGAGAGATACAAAGAGAAGTAGAGAGGAAGTGAGGAAGTGAAATGTAGATATAGAGAGGTATGGTGGGATGTCTATAGGGAGATGTAGGTATATAGAGAGGAAGATGTAGATGGGAGATAAAAATAAGTAGAGGTAGAGAGAGGTAAGGTGGGAGAGATAGAAGGATAAGTAGGTAGAGAGAGGGAGGATGATGGGATATATAGAGAATTACAAAGGGAAGGGGAGATAGAGGTGAGGTGGTAGGGATAGAGTGAGAGGTAGGTAGAGAGTGGGAGGGTGAGGGGAGATAGAGAGAAGAAGAGAGGGAAGGGGAGAGAGAGTTATTGAGAGAGGAAGAGGGAGAGAGAAAAGGAGAGAGAGAGAGAGGGAAGTAGGGAGAGAGGAAGGGATAGGTAGGTAATGATAGATTAGGTTTGGAGGGATAGAGGGATAAGTAGGTAGAGAGAGTGGGTGAGTGGAGATAGAAATAACTAGAGGTAAGGTGAGGGAGAGGTAGAGAGGAGAGAGGGTGAAGAGAGATATAGAGAGATATCTAAAGGTAGAGGGGGGTAATGAGGGAGGGATAGATTGATAGGTAGGTAGAGAGAAGCAAAGAGGAGTGATAGAGATAAGTAGAGAGGGAGATAATAAGGGATAGGTATAGATAGAGAGGTATGGTGGGAGGGATATAGGGAGAGGTAGGTACACATAGAGGAAGATGTAAATGGGAGATAAAGAAAAGTAGAAACAAAGAGAGAGAGATATAAGGTTGGGGGGATAGAGGGAGAGATAGGTAGAGAGATGGGGGGTGAGAAAATTGCATCTCTCTATCTATGTCTCTACTTCTCTTTATCTCCCATCTACATCTTCATCTTTGTCTACCTACCTCTCCCTATATCCCTCCCATACCTATCTATCTTTATGTAGACGCGTAAAATGTACTAATTGACGTTAGACATCTGATCCTGATCACTAACACCATTTCATCCTAAATCATCCCTTGGTCTAACCATTTAATCGAATATCCTTATCTAATTAAATTCATCAATTTTCCTCCCTTAATTGAATAAATCATTTATTTGATTAAGTCATTCTCTTATGTTAATTAAATCAATCAACCTGATCTAATTATCTCTATTTAATTAAATGTTTCACTTTTTGATTAAATCTCTAAGGTCATCCTATTAAATTAAATAAATCAACATTTATTTTATTTAATCTAACATTCACCTTCTTTAGTTAAATAAATCAAAAAAATATATATCTAACTATCTCTATAATTACATTCCTCTCATTTTGATTTATTAAATCCACAAATTTAAGTCAAAAATGTCACATCCCCTAATCTCCCATTAAATTAATTAACTTTGATTAATTTAATCTCTCCTCATGTCGCATCCTCCATCTTTTGCCACTTGCACATGAAAATAGAGTTATTTGATTTATTAAATCTCTATTTTTCTTCAACAAAGCATCTTTGGAGGAAGATTCTTCAAATTTGAAATTAAAATCCAAGTGGACTTTTTCCTTCCAACAAGGCATTCATTCATTCTTACAAGTCCTTTTGCATTGATCCAAGTGGCCATAACTCCATTTGACTCTCCCTCCACCTTGCCATTAATACAATTTCAAAATTCAAATATTGGCATTTATTGGCACATTCATCAAAACTTGCACATCCTTGGCCCATTCACATTTGGACAAGTGGAACTTTGCCATTGGATGATATTTAGTCCCACATTGCTCTATTTTGGGCATTCTTTCAAGTTTTCATTCTATAAATAGAGAGCTCCTCTATTGTATTTGGCATCCACAATTTGAGTAAACTTATTATGCTCAAATCTTTAGCAATATCCATCCATACCATTGAGCTTATAGCTAGGTTATGCAGGGTTTTGTCTTGGAGAACCCATAATTCTTCATCAAAGTGGATCAAATTTCATCACCAAATCATCATTGCATCATTGGAGTTGGGAAAGGGCCAATTTTCACATCAAATTGGCACCAATTCCCTCAAGAGATTAGGAGTTTGCTTTGCTTTAGAATAGGATTTGATATAATTTCAAGTTTCATTCTGCTCTTCATTTCATATCCTCTCTCTTTTGCAATTCAAATGAATTTCTTGAGGAACTTATATTATAACTTGCTTTCAATCTAATTTGTTGTTGGTTTCTTGTGTTATTGCAGGTTTTGAATCTAGGTTTGACATTTTGGCGCGAGAAGGAGGGCAATCTCATTTTCTAATCATTTTTTTGTCAAAATTTTCATGTTTTTCTTTTTCTATAGGAAAACTCTACCACTGGGAGCTTAGCATCCCTATTTAGCACCACTGGTTCTCCATCGTTGGTATATGGAACCACTAGCAACTCCAAACTGTGACGCCTCTATCTTCCCACCCAAAAATTTGAATTCTAAACTGCATCGCTGGCCAAAAGGGTGACACATTCATGCTCACTGGTTTGGTTACAAAGTGATGCTGATTGGTAAGCGGTGCTATATAGCACCGCTAGGGACATCAAACTATGATGCCTTCATGGATTGCACTGCTAGAGGGGAGTATGAAGTGAAATTTTATTTGTAGCACATGTTTTTGTTCAAATTTTGGTTCTCTAGTTTTTTTTCTGCTCTTTTGACCTCTGTTTCTATAGAATTTGATTGACTTTCTTATAGGTTGGATTAATCAAAGACGAAAAAGAAGGGAAGCATGATGAGGTCATTTCACAAAAACAAGTGTTTTTAAACACTTTGGTGTTTGTTTAACACTCTTAGAGGATTCATTATTCCTCTTAAGGAAAAACTTGTTATCTCTTTATGCTTAGGACTTACTAATTTCATTTTGGGCTTTAAAAAGAACCTTTTGAATTCTTGTTACAAAAAGGCTTAAAAAGAACATTAGGACTCCAATTCACTAGAGTTTGTTTTTGGTTTAATAATTTAACAAGGCAATTTGCCACACTTACTTTGGTGCTTTAAAACGAATTCACTTTTGCTTTGTGGACTTAAAATGAACAAGTGTTTTCATTCTTTTGTAATTATTTACACAAAGTAATATCATCAAAAGAAGTATGCACTTCTCTCACACCTCACAGTGATCTTGAGAATCAAAAGGGTTTTGGTGACATTAAGTTGCATAAGTAACTACCCATACACACTTTGATTTGGGTTTAAAAATGAACAAAACATAGTGTGAGTGTGATCAAACCTATTGCATTTGTTCTCCCTTTGTTTCTAAACAAAGGTTGATCAAACTATGAATAAGTTTACTCGCTTTTGTTTATCTTAGAGGGATTTCCTTGGGGAAAAAGTACTCACCTAAGGGAATGACTCAACCAGTAACACTCTAAAGCCAAAAGTATTTACAGCTGGGATATAAATATGGGTATTGGAATAAATGCCAATATCACAGGGTTGACTTCGATGAGAAGGGCAGCAATGGTATCTCACCACACTAGGTCAAATCCTACAAACAAAAAGTCTGAACTAAAACCCTTGTTATAGAAAGGCCAAAATCCCTATCTATTTTTTGGTGCAAGAGAGATCGTTCTAAAGCCGTCCCACACTTTTATGGTCTTTAGTAGAAATGGAAAGCATTCCATGGGAGTTTCATGGATGTTGATGCTTTTCTGCCCCGTATAAGTGAGTGTCATGGAGGGGAGCCAGTGGGGTCAAGCATCTAACCATTTGCTAAAGATAAGTGTAGCTAGACTTGTCCAAGTGGGGACTCAACAAATATTGTCTTTCATATCCATAGGATTGTGCTTATTCTTGGTTACAAAATGCTTTGCTTGTTTGAAAAAATTTGTAAACAAACATTTAACATCGTCATCAAAAATTCAAACCCTTTCAAAGTAAAATACAAATTGATCAAATTCACGTGTTATTGCTTTCCCTTGGGATTTCATCCTTAGAGGTTTCTAAACACTTGGAGTTGCATCTCAATTTCCTTCAAATTTCTTTCTTGCAGCAACCACTATTCCAGAATCTTTCTTGATTTCACATCTTTAATCCTTAAATACAATATTGTATCCTTTACTACACTTTTACCCAACACTCAAAATATTATACCTTAAACCCTTAACATAGTAGACATCATTAGTATTATTCTCTCCATTAAAACTTATTGAACCTATCCCACAAATCTTAGCACTAGTATCATCTCCAAACATAACTAAGCCTCCATCATACATTTCAAGTTTAAAAAACTTACCATTATCACCATTCATGTGATGTGAACAACCACTATCAACAACCCAATTGTTATTTTCTTGTTTAGCATGTAGGGCAGAGATTACAGTACCTTCCTTTTTCTCCTTCTCCAGAGGGTATGCCTTCACCTATTTTTTTAGAATTAGCAAAAGTAGGTTCATATTTTATAGCCAAGAATAAGCATTCATTGTCATCAAGATCTCCATAATCAAATTCCTCATTAGATATACTAGCATCCTCATTCACATAATATGCTCTATTGATCTTCTTACCTTTCTTTCCTTTCTCATGTCTTTGTTTATTCCTATTATATCTTTCTAGACACCTCGAAGCATAATGTCCTATTCCTCCACAACTAAAGCATTTAAAGGGTAATGTACCTTCATACTTGGAAGAGCCTTTCTTCATCATTCTCACAAAGTTAGCTTCTACTTCATCAAAATTTTCTTCATTCAAATCTTCAACTTTTGTAGCCTTAAAAGCAATTTTTGATTTGGATCTATTTCTTAAATTTGGCTTTCTCATCTCATAAGATGTTAGAGTTCCCAACAACTAACCTTTAGTGTAAGTTTTGTAATCTATATTTTCTTCAATAGCACATACCTTTTTTTTGTAAGCATCAAGGAGAGTTTTAAGAATCTTCTTTATAATCCTAGATTCATCTATTGTATCACCAATTCCTTGCATTCTAGCTACTACCTTATCCAATCTTTGTACATAAGCTTTAACATTGTCATCTTCATAAATATGTAGGAGCTCAAACTATGTCTCCAAGTTCTGTAACTTTTCCTCTTTGACCCTTTCATCTCCTTCATGCACCTTTTCTGAAGCATCCCAGACTTCCTTAACAGCCTTCAGATTTTGAACTTTAATTAACTCAGAATGTACAAGACTTTTCTTCAAAATGTACTTCACCTTATCATTCGTTTCATGTGCCTTGATCTCATTAGTCGCACTTGGACCATTAGAAGGAGTGTAAGTATTCTTGTAAGCTTTCTCCACATCATATCCACAATACTCTATGTTAGAGTAATAAGTTATTATGCTTAATTAATTACATCACATTGATTAATTAATTAAGTCACTTATTCCTCTTTATTACTTAAGCTAAACTTAGGCACATTAATAATTAATTATTAATTATTAAGTGTGCACACTAGGGTTTCATTTAGGGTTTCTTGATCTCCTTCATAAGGATTGATCACATTGTAATAATTGATTCTCTTAATGCATTTTTACTGAGAGGTTTTATAGAGAACATCTTTTTCGGTTCTTCTTCATATCTTTTGCATGTGACAGGTATCCATCTTGCATGTAGGTGATCTTGGATTCTAACATGGTATCAGAGCTCCAGACCTGCAGCTGCTTGTTTGTGATCTGAAGATATGGCCTCTTTGTGAGTTTTGGGTGCAAGGGTTTCCACAGGCATCTTTTCTGCAAGATCTGGGGGTAGCCATTTTTTCGGGACACAATGGGCTCAAACGGATGTCGCCATCGCGTTCGCAGCGTCCCAAAACCCTAGAAACACCTGTCGTTTCGTCGATTTATGAGAAGTTGACTTGGGAGGCCAAAAAAAATTATCTGGGGAGCCGTACGGCCTCCCCAGCACGCAGATCGAGGCATTTTTTTTGAAAAATTTCAAAAAAATATATAAAAAAATTGAAATTTTTGGAAGTTTTGGGTGCCGCCCAGCCGCGAGGCGGTGACCGCTTCCAGCGCCATCGGCTGACCCACCGCTTGGCATACACCGGCCCCGGCCACCAAGAGCGGCGGCCAGGCGTACCACCATTCCTCTGCCCGATCAGCCACGGTTGGGTTTCCAACCAGCGGGCCCCTGCCCTTCGACCTCACGGTCTTATGTTGTAGAAGGCCCCTGGAAATATGCCGGCCCGGCCCCTCATTTCGGTACAGTGCAGGGACTAGGGGCCAATTTTCATTTTGCAGGGGGGCCAATTTTTTGCTGCGACGGCCATACGGCCGTCAAATTTAAGCTCGTGAACGGGTGACGTCAGTATGACGTCATCGTCCGTACGGCCTCTTTGCCCCCTCCTAACCCTAGTTTTTCCTAAAAGAGCTATTTTTTTCTTTTGGCCATAACTTGGGCATACGGTATCAAAATTGGGCAAACAAGATATTGCCGGAAAGCTAGTTCTGAGAACTTTCTAGTAGTGCTGTTTATTTTTTAGTATTTTACTATTTTCATGCATTTATTGCTGTTTGAAGTCAGATGTACTTTTTATGCTTCCGAGCTCATAACTTTTTTTCCACGATCTCCATTTTTCGCCTCGTTTGAAGCGTCGAAAAGGTATTGAGGAGCTCTAGGTTGCTGTCTATGCACTTTTTCTGTATCTGTCCCAGGTTTATCAGTTAGTCTAGATTTGGCCCGATGGGTTATTTGGCGATTACTTGGATGTTTTGGCAGTTGGGAGAGTGCATCTTGCATCTTTGCACTTCATTTTCAGTAATACATCATTCAATAATTACTTGCTGCTTCATAGATTCCAGAGTTGTTCCAGTTTGGAGTTTTCGAGTGTTCCGTGGCATCGGGTTTTCTGTTGCTTTAATCATGATTCCTTGATTCAATCAGTGACTCTCATCTGGTTTCAGTAGTATACAGAAGAATATTTCCTTGCTTTCCTATATCAAGTTCCAGTGTTACTCTACAGAGTTCTTCCAGTGTTTCTTTACAGCATGTTATCTCATTGTATAATGGTCCCACCGGTTTTTCCTTCTCTTACCTTTTATTGCATTTGTAAATGGTACCTGATCGCCCTTGTTCGACCTATCTTTGTTTCTTTTCATGCATCCCCCATTCTAGTATTTTAGCTTCTTCCTAAGTTCATCTTGTTAGTTAGAGTATTGTTATTATGCTTAATTAATTACATCACATTGATTAATTACTCAAGTCACTCTTATTCCTCTTTATTACTTAAGTTAAATTAGGCACATTAATAATTAATTATTAATTATTAAGTGTGCACACTAGGGTTTCATTTAGGGTTTCTTGATCTCCTTCATAAGGATTGATCACATTGTAATAATTGATTCTCTTAATGCATTTTTACTGAGAGGTTTTATAGAGAACATCTTTTTCGGTTCTTCTTCATATCTTTTGCATGTGACAGGTATCCATCTTGCATGCAGGTGATCTTAGATTCTAACACTCTAGATATTATTCCATCAGTATTTTCTAGATAGCATAATTAGTTCCATCGAACCTTGGATAATCATGAGTAACTTTGCTAGCCATCCTGAAGCTTCCTTAAGCAATTAAGCTCTTCTCCAAGGAACCAAGCTCTGATACCAATTATTGAACAAGATAACTGAGAGGGAGACTGAATCATTTGTAGCAAATTTAACTTTTAAAACATTCACCAAAACTTAGATCAATCACAATTCTTAACTTTTATAAAATGATTAAACATTAAGTGCAAGTGCAAAAACTGAAAACCATCACACAAACACAGTAACACTAGATTTACATGGAAAAAGAAATGGGGGAAAAACCATGGTGAGGATTATCTCACACTATATAGAATATAAAAATTGATTACAAAAGGCTCACTTCTTGAGAAAAGGCTCACTACCAAAACAAGGACTCACTATCCAATAGGGTTAACCACTCGAAGGGCTTACTACCACAAAGACACAAAGAAGATAGAAAAGATATGTTACAGAGAGAAAACAATCTCAATGCAACAAATATTTCCACCACAATTTACTCAACCACTTGCATACATGCATGAATGATAGAGTACACCTTCAGCTCACTACCTCTGAAAGCTCAACATTTAGGCTTCACAGTGGTCTACCACACTCGCATCACACACACACAATGATTCACATATTCACATTTATCTACTCTATTTCTTTGCACTCATCTCTTTGTACATATTTCACCACTAACTCAACCTATATTTATACCATCTTCAACTTTGAAACGTATCCAAAGTTGGCCATCCATCATTAAATTCAAATTACGTCAGCACCAAAACATCCTAGGGTGGAATTAGAATTAGGGTGACCCAAACACATGCTTGATAAGGACCCAATTAGGTTTGAACATGCTTCATCAACTTTGAAGGTAGTTTTCAACACAAGGTTGGCTAAAACAATGTAAAACACATAGAACAACCATGATAAACATGATAAACATATCTTTTCCATATTCTCATGTTCTAGATTGATAAAATTTGTAATGTTTTTTAGATCTTTAAGGTTTTCATCTATTAAACAACACTTAGGAGAATATATTTGTTAAAGTTACAATGCATATGATAAATTGGCACAAGAGTATCTAAAGATACAATGTAGGGATCACCCTCTCAATTTTTGCAGAGCCCAAAGTGTAGAAGGAAATTTTAGCAAACTTTAACCTATTATTTGGCCAATCCCTCCATATAATTAATCATTGGAAATGGTAGATTCCATATATTATATGCTAGATCAGACTAGGTATTAAAAAAACACCAACAATAACAATGTATAGTCTCTTGGCCATACACTCTTTGACTGACCATTTGATTACACATTCACAGTTTTCCTAGCTACCTGATAGTGATACTCTTGGTAGTTTAGTTGATTTTGGTCGAGCATTGACATCTAGACATATTTGTGTGCCTCATCAATGTAGTATGTGTAGTCATATGTGTCTAGGTCCTATGGGAGATACTACTGAGCCTCCCCTAGACACAATTGGGTATGAGGTGTATGATGTGACACTTGGAGGAGATGAGGTAGTAGCACATATTACATACATGAAGATATGTGAGGGAAGAACAAATGGAGAGCCATCCAAAATTGGAGACGAGGAGCAACAACTACAATCTTATGTAGAGGTAAAAATTAAATTTACTTCATTTCATTTAAAATTATTATAACAAATAGTACATTAATAATGTATATTTAAGTGGGAATGAACAATTGATAATTGAGGATGAGATTAGAGAAGTACATCATGGTACTCTTTTGATCATTGAATTTGTCCTAGACATGGTATAATTTTTTGTACACGTAAAACTTTTTTCTTGTATGCATATCATTTAAATTATGATTAATTAATCACATACTAATTTATATCTTGATCTTATTTTACTTTTTTAGTGTACTCCAAATGTGAGTGATGTGACACCTTTTACCATGTCATAAACTAAAACACTTGATCATCTTCAGAGACCATCATTTGTAGAATGAGTCATAGTTAAGGTAATTGAACTAAATTTTAAATGAATTAATAGTTTAGTTAGAACTTATAAAAATTGTTGTATATATTTAGATATGAATTTCAAATATATTATGGTTATATGTAAATACATTTGTATTCTTACATTCTTGCCATGTTTAATGTACAACAAGTTGGTGTTACTGCATCTATGACAAGTTCTTCTCAAACAATCTCAGTTGCATCACCAACTCAGGGATATGGTTTTTTATATCTAGTAGATATATAAGTTTCTAGATATATGTAGATATGTATGTTTAGTTTATACTTGGTTTTCAGCAATTATATATTAATTTTGTCAATTTTATTTTTCTTATAGAGTATTCCCCGATCCATGTATGTGTATCCTCCACCATTTCAATATGGTAGGACTCCTGATTGTCCTAAGGGACTATCATTTGCTAAACATTTGTTAGCAAAAAACAAAGGCTTGACATTATGAATAATTGAATTTGGCTTTAATTGATATTTTTAAGAAATGATAGTTTAGTATAGTGATTAGATGTTACTTTGAAAGTTACAAAAAATAGTAGATAAGTTTATATTTAGTAGTCCAATTTATTTACCATTGAGCTAATTAATTTAATTTGTGGTTCAAATTGTTATTGTATAGTCAACATCTCATCCATCAAGTGGCATGAAGAGGCTATGTTTTGATGATCCACCACAAGTTTGGGATTTTCTTGATGTAGCATAGCTATTTGAGATATACATTGTATATAGACCTTGAGATGGCATATGCCACATTTTGTAAATATTGTTTTGAGTTGGCATATATGACAAATTTGTATATGTACATACATAGTTTCTCTACACTTTTATATATAAAAATCTATATTCAATATATTTTTTTCATTGCATGCATGTTTTCCTACTTTGAAACTTAAATTTTGAATGTACAATCACTTTATAATGGTTGAGCTATGATGAATAACATGTTATATCTAATGATTTATTGCAATCTTTCCCTTTAAGAGCTTATGAATGACATATCATTTTCTCATAAATTATCATTAGAAATTTACATTAATATGTACATACTATTGTTAAATTTGGTTACCTTGGGTAACTTCACCAAATTTTATCCCTTTATCCTTAGTCTCTATAGTTTCAACATCATTTTTCCTTTTATTCCTTGATCCATTAACACACTTAGTCTTTATAGTTTCATTTTGGTTTTTATTCCTTCAACAAAGTTAGATTTCCCTTTACCAATGATGGATCTTTCAATTTGAATTTCTCTTTTGAATTATCACACATCAAAACAAATAACATGGAATACAAATTTTGGTACAATAATACATATACAAACCAAATTAAATCAATCTAAGTGTTCAACCATTCTTAAACCATCTAAATATAACCTTATCCCCCATCCAAATCAAACCTAAATCCATTCAAAATTTATTCCATTCCCTAAAAATCACATCAATAAACCCCTTTGAAACCTTAGTCCATAAAGTCAATCCTAATCTTTAGGGTCTTACTCCATAATCAACATCCAAATAAATCCCACAAGATTTGAAAATCAAATCAAATATGATCCTTTATATCCTTATATCATCCTTGAACATCGAAAAAACCCCCACTCCAACTTTTTGATCCCCTTAAGAATCATCACTCTCTAAAATTCAAAGGAAAATCATTGGCATCTTAAATATCAATTTGAATCCCTTATATCAAATCATATAATCTATATTTAGTACACTTAATTATCCTTAAAGGACAAATATCATGTCCTTGGGATCTTTAATCATCTTAGGTCCCAAATCCATCCTTTGAACTCTATAAGCATTTGTAGGTTCCAAAATATTAATCAATCTAAAACATCATCCCAAAAATCATCCCAAACATTTACTTAAGGAAATCACCTCTGTAGGCACCCAAATTCTAACACCATTACCCTATTTAATTAAAATTTTGAATTCTAATTAACTATCCCTATTTCCTCCTAATTAATTAAATATCACATTATTTTATTAACTCCCCTTAGCCTATAATTAATTAAATATTTTATTATTTAATTAATTATCCTCATTTCTTCTTGTAATTAATTAAATATCCTATTCTTTAATTAATTGAATCATCCATATCCTAAAGTTCTTCCTAATTAATTAAATATTGAACTATTAATTAATCCCACATTTATTCCTATTCCTCAAATCTCACTTAAGTTAATTAATCCATGATTAATTAACCTTATTGATTCCCTAAACACCATTAGCCCATCCTCCAACATTTAACTCTAGCCTAGTTAATAAACCCATCCCATTAAATTAGTTAATCCCTGATTAACTATCACTAGCATTTCCCTCCTAATTTTAAATTCACTCACCTCCCTCAAACTTGTCACCAAGTGAAAAGTGTCCTAGCCTACTCTCTCCTCTCCTCTCACACATGTATGAGATCTCACCTACCCCCACTATCTTCTTATACATATCCACTTTCTTACACCCTCTCTTCCCAAGATGTTCTCACACATGTGTGAGCACACCTCATCCTCTCCTCCTCTCCCCCTTGTGATACATGTCACAATGTTAATGATCCTCACCACCACTTAATCTCCACCCTTGATTAAGTCAATTCGTCTCAACCCTCCATTCCTCTCATCCCATTTCTATAAATGGAAGTCTCCTCTCTCATTTTCATCATCTTGAGTTGACCTTAGCCATACTATGCTAGAATAGTGAGTGAACAATCCACATAGCTATCAATCTTGAGAGAAAATCAGCAAAGAGTTGGGTGCATATTTAAGAGCTCAATCCATGGAGAGGTTATAAAGGTATAGCTTTTCTTTATGTTTGAATTTCATTTGAATTTCAATTATTTTTCTTTCATACTTCATTTCCTCTCTCACAACCTTATAAACGCCCTTTGGGATTCATTATCCCTTTTAATACAAATAATCAACAATCTAAATTCAATAAATCCTTATCATTCCAATCCCAATCACTATCACATTACCTTGAACCAAATTTTCCTATCCCACAAGACAAATCATCAAAGCTCAATCAATTCGACCTTAATCCAAAGGTCAATCATTTTCCTCAATCATCAACCAATCCAAAATATCGTCCTTGAGCCTCCAAAATAAATCTTAATCCTAGGGTCATCCAAAACCTAAATAATCCAAAATATACAAATCCAATCATTCAAACAATTAAAACCAAAATCCTAACCTACAACAAGTAACATTAACTCTTGATTTTATAATCTCTTTCAACAAACTAGGAATTCATCTAAAATTCAAACACATGTGACATGGTGATGATCAATCCATTTTAATTATATGAGTTTTATCATTATAAAAAAATTGAGAACACCTTCATTATTTATGATGATGATGACAATCTTGCTAACCAAATAAATTATAATCCTTATGATGATGATGCTAATCTTGTTAATAACTAAAAATATAATCCCTATGCTAGTGGTTATGATATTGACCAAGACACCATTGATGAGATAGTTATGGGTCATATTTCTATAGATTCTCCATACTAAATCATGACCAACCAAGACCCATTAAACCAAGAACATGAAATTACTATTCATCCCATGAACCAAAATTAAATTTCCATAAGTCACCCTCATCTCAATCTTGGCAATAAAAACAACATTTTGGAGAAAATATCTCAAAACCAACCAAAGCTCATAAAATCCTCCTCCTCCTACATTAGTCCATTATCAAAATATTTACAAACTAATTCAAAATCCTATCAATCATATAATCATAAACCTATCAACATCTTATGGAAAAAAATTTATCTAAGGTCTAGTAGCAGAGTATCTTAAGAAAATGGCCCAAGCAAATGCAAAGGGTCTTGTAACACCCCCAATCCAATATCATTATCCTTTAGCATTGTTTACAATATCCTCACCAACCTCAAGTTCATTAAGGTTACCCAAGAGCCTCCTAACACCAACCCCACCCAATTTCAAGGTCTATTATGTAAGAAAATTACTAATCCAAAGAAGATTTAAAATTTCCAAGATCTCCCTAGAGCTGTTATCCCTATAATTCAATTTATATGGGAAAGTAAATGAACCAAATCTATATGGTCCAAACTTCATAGAGTCCATAATACATATATGGTTCAAAATCCTTCAACCAATCAATGTGTCAAGATCAAGGAGAATAAAACTAATAATGTTAAATCTCTTTTTTTCAAGCATAAATGAAACCAATAAAATTGATGACTATCATTCATAAACATGATCAGTACAAAGCAACTAAAATTTGAAAATAGGCATATTTTTTGTTTTGTGCATCTTAGACCAAAATCGTGGTAGGGAAGTGATTTGTTCATTCTCCAAGTCACCCAATCATTTTACAGTGCACTATTCCAATGTAGTCTCTTAAGAGCCCTAAGAGAAAAAAAATTCCAAACTACGACAGAGTGGTTCTTGAAGCTCATGGCATCCAAGAAATTTTCATCTACACATATAAGCCCATATGGAATCCCTCCACATAAACCTCTCTCAATTTTGGTCAAATCAACATCGTTTGACCATGCCAACTTATAATGCAAACTTGCAAAAAGTGTCAATGGAGAGTAGTGCAAATTTGATAATGTAGACATCTAAATTTAATCACTTCCATATGATTAAATTTACTGTCTTTTCGTCTATCGTATTAATATTAATTTATTAAATTAATATTATACCTTTTATTTCATATCTGTGAAGTATTTAATTTAATAATTAAATGCTTTATCTTTCACCTTCTTCCTCTCTAAATTAAATAAATACACTAATTTATTTAATTTAGTCATTTTTTCCCTTTTGATTTAAAAATCAATTTAAAATTCTTCATTTTCTCTCTCCTTGTCACATCCTCCATAATTTTTCCCTAATCTGAATTAATTTAATTAATTCAAGATTATCATGTACATCCTCTTAATTAAAGATTAATATCACATCCTCCTACATTTTCCACTTGCCTCTAATCTCCCATTAATTAGCCTAATCCAATATTTGCACAACCTTAACCAAAGTCATTAGCCAGATTTAGCACCACTTTATAGTCAACTTTTGCATTTACCCTCTTTTGGCATTGACCCCCCTTTTCCATGTGAATTTTTAATTCACATTTATTTGTCCTAGATTCCCCTCCTTTATATGTGAATTTTTAATTCACATTCCATCCTTCCAAGGCTTCTAGAACCTTGGACTTGTCACAATCTCCACATGTGACTAAGTCCCACCTTTTTGGAGCCCACCTTTTATCCTCTAGATCATCCTAGGAATGTGAATTTTTAATTCACATTTATATCCCCAACCACCTTTCCTTTTCCCATGTAGATTTTTGAGGAATTCTAAAATTTCTCAAATGTCCCTTTCACTCCTACTTGGGGACAAGGAATCCCTTTTTGAGGAAATCTCCTCACTCCCCAAGGTGCATGTCCTTCCCCACCTCATGTACCTTTTTGACACCTCATTTACACCTCATCTTCTCTTAGCCACTTCACCATCCACATGTCAAGACGTGAGGGCTTGTGGGTTCTCAACCCACCATAGCCCTTCATCTTGGCCTTATTGGAGCAATCTTGACCATTGAATTCTCTAGAGAATTCAAATTCTCCTATAAATACCCCCTCCTCAAGGGCATTTTCAACACTTAGCCATTTTGATAACTACATGCTGCCAATTTGCATTCTCAATCACTTACCATCATCTAGCTATCCATTCTAATCACTTTGCACATTCAATCTTGCATTTAGTCATTCAAAAAATCATCTAAGGAGCACACAAAATCATCCCAAGCAAGGGCCAATCAAGGAGACATCAACAACAAGAAAGGTGAAATCGTTTGTATCTTGTTTTGTCCATTTTCCTTCTTGTTTTATCACTCTTTTGGCTAATCTTGAAGTGTCCTTAGTCTTTTATCACTTGCATTTCTTAGTTATTTTACACATTAGAAGAGGATAAAATTCTTAGGTTCACATTTCTGACATGCCTGGTGGGACCCACAAATGGGTTCTTGCATTTAACCTTTGTTTTGGCTAAGAACTTTGCAGGAAAAGGTTGCAGAAAGGTGAAAGCGCCATCTGCTTTACTGCAGAAAGGCGGAAGCGCCCTCTATCCTACTGCAGAAAGGTGGAAGCACCCCTACCTTACCGCAGAAAGGCGGAAGTGCCCTCTTGTCTGCTACAGAAAGGCGGAAGCACCCTACCTCTAAAAGTTTTATTTTCTTCTAAGAAGTTTGCTTCAATTAGGGATATATTTAGAAGGTTTTCCTAACACTTTTCTTGCAGCGAGAGGGGCACAACTTTCTGTTTCTTAAAAATCTGATAAAAATTTGTTGCAGAAAGGCGGAAGCACCCTCTAACCTCTTTGTTTCAAAAAGGCGGAAGCACCCTCTAATCTTACCACAGAAAGGCAGAAGTGCCCCCATTTTTGCTATAGAAAGGCGGAAGCGCCCTCATTTTGCTGCAAAAAGGTGGAAGTGCCCCTATTTTTGCTATAGAAAGGCGGAAGCGCCCCAAAACAGCACAGTTTGGAAGGTAAAACAATCATTTTAGCTTTGTTTTTGCTCCCGTTTTTTGCTATTTTCAAGTAGTAACCCTCTAACATTGTTTTGGCAAGGATATTGGTATTTTTTGCTAACGTTTTGTAGCATATTATGGCATAATTGACCAAGGACGAAGAAGAAGACAACTAACATTTGCTTGCAAGACCATCTATTTGATCGGATTTTTTTAAAAAATTATCTTTGTTGTTTTGGAACATAGTCTAATTAGGGGCGATAAACTTCATTGCTTGCTGTGATTGTTTATTCTTGTGTTACCCAAGGGGGCATTGATTGTTTTCACTTTCCCCTTGCACTTCGTGTGAGCTTGGGGAGTAGTTGGAAGCGGTTAGTGCCTTCTTTTTAGTGGGACCTGCTTGGGGATTTCATCACCCCAAGGGACGATTCCAACCACGCGTACTGGTGGGGTATATAAAGGGGGGAGAACAAAAGTTGTACCCCAATCCAGTCATGTCATAATTGGCAGAGCGTCGAAGCTAGGGTGATACCTAGATAGACGTGAAGAGTTGGTCTGAGCCTTTCAGTATCTCGCTGGGATTCCTGACTCACACTTGTGATGGGCTGGTGTTCACGGTTGTGCCTCATGTACTGAGAGTATATTAAGGACTCCCTAGAAACCTTGTGCATCCTAGATTAAGACCTTTCCTTGCCATACCCTTAATATTAATCATAGGATTGTGCTTGCTTGAAGTGTTCCTTCTGAGAAATCTGTGAAATCTTCGATACTTTGGTCTTACTTTATCATTTTGCATCCTTGCCATAGCCTTTACCATCAAAACCAAACTCTATCCTACCGCAGAAAGGCAGAAGCACCCCTGTTTCTGCTGTAGAAAGGTAGAAGCACCCCTAATTCTGCTGTAGAAAGGTAGAAGCGCCCCTGTTTTTTTGTAGAAAGGCGGAAGCACCCCTGATTCTACTGCAGAAAGGTGGAAGTGCCCCTGATTTGCTATAGAAAGCTATTAACACCCCTGATTTTTGCTGCAGAGAGGTGGATTTTCCCTTCTAAACACCCGAAATTGCCTCAGTTGGATCCGTTTAGCCCCTAAACCATCATTTAATTGTTCCTGACCATTATTTCATCATACTAGGCCTTCATTTTGTCACTCTAAGCCTCACAAAACCTCCATTGGGTCCTTTTAAACCTTCATTCTATCATTCCCAGCTTCCGTTTAACCATTCTAAATCCTCATTCATTCTCCACAATTATCTTTAATTCACCCGCTCATTTTAATTTTTCCCTAAAAAGCCCATACCCTCACCTAGCAAACATCCTAACCTTACCATTTACATTGCCAAACACCACCCATAATCAAACTGTCCTTAAACTTGCTTTACAAAGTGGTTACCCAAATTGACCATAGCATTTGAGTTTGATTATTAATCTTTAACTTCGACCCCAATCAATTCATTTCCATCTTGAGGTGAGTTTGGTGTTGTAAGTTATCATCATCGGCCCAATCAATCCATCCCTATCTTAAGGTGGATTCGGTGCCATAATCATCCTCTTAATCAATCAAAGCTCTAAGTCATTAAGGATAACTTCCTTTGATCAAGCTTAAGGTCTCTCTCTCACATCTTTCATCATCCAACCATACCCATCCAATAGTCTAAATCTATCCAAACCGATCAACAAATCCAATCCAATCCAATCCAATCTATTCCAATCGTGCCAAATCCAAATCCAATCCAATCCAATCTAATCCAATTGTGCCAAATCCAAATCCAATCCAATCCAATCCAATCCAAATCCAATCCAATCCAATCTAATCCAATCATGCCCAATCCAAGTCCAATCCAATCCAAATCCAATCCAATTCAATCCAAATCCAATCCAATCAAAATCCAATCCGATCCAATATATCCCAACAAAATCTAATCAAAATCCAAATCCTATCAAAAATCACACCTCATCCAATCACAATCAAATTATTTGACAAAAGCATTAATCTACTCATCTCACATTTGCATGCCCGTTCAGACCCATTCACAGGCAAAGAAAATGGCCGACCATCAAGCTCAGAATGCCCAATCAAACAACCCTCAAGATCCCAAAAACACAATCAACATCTCATCAGATCCTAACAAGGGTACCAACGTCCCTCATGATCCTCATAATGGTACTTCATTGCATTCTAACACTGAGAATCAGAATAACTCACCACATGGTGAAGAGAGTATGGTTAATCAACCTAAACTCACACTTGAGGAACATTTTAGTAATCCTGCCAATGTACAAATGACTGACCGTTTGCTTGAGAAACATGGGGAAGAAATCTTGGCCCACCTAATTGAGAAGGGTGTCAAACCCCCCTCAAATGTTGACTGGTCCAAATATAGGGGTGCCCCATCTAACATACTCCAAGGGTCCCCAAATGCACTAGAAGGTTCATACTTCTCCAATGTCCCTCCAGTTGAGGGTTGGCATCAACCTGAATTTGGAAATTTCGTTCTTTATCAGGTTAACTATCCCCACACGCTCTGACCTCAGCTATAGGAGGACCTCAAGTGCCTGATCCCAATAATCCTTTTGCTTATGGCATGCCACAAAACCTTCCACAACCTCCGCCATTAACGTTAACCGCACCCCCTCCTCCGAACCAACCTACAGTCAATGTTGGGGGCATGCACCTCCTTTGCCACATCACTTCCACCTCCTAGGACTACAAATCTACCACCTCAACAGGTTCACCAATCTAACATTCTGCCTCAATTACCTCCACAAGGCACACCCCAGCTAAACATTTCGAGCGGCACCCAACAACCTCCTTTACAAAACACTTCTACGCTACCTCCGCGATCTCATCCGCAACAACCTATACACAATACCTTGGCCTCTTCACAACAACCACCCTACCAATCACAAGGCAATCCATCTTGACCTATCACTCAGACCATATCCCCCTTTCTCACATCCATTTTGCGTCTGAAAGATCAACCACAACACAATATCCCACCTCAACCCATACAACACTTGACATCACAACAACAACCTCCCCAACACTACTACTATCACAACCAACAACAATTTCCCCAACAACCACTTTATGCGACCTCCCAACAATCACAACAATACCCTCAATACCAACAAACCAACACGCAACATCCCATCCAAGTTCCTCAACAACCTGCCCCGCACATTTATCAAACAAATCCATATTATACCCCACAACAACAAACCACGTATCAAGAAAATCCCCTGTCTTACCAGCAAGCCATGTCATCATCCAATCATCCAAACTCATATTTCAACAATCTAATGCCCCTTCAGCAAGATTCTTTATCATCATATCATCAATATCCCCCCAATCCACCACCACCTAGCTCAGATTTGTTGGAAATCAAAGCCGCACTTAAGGATCTTCAAGCCGAGGCTACAAAACAATCATTCAAATTTGAAGATATATGCCCATATCCATTTGATCCCTCCATCTCATTGATCCCATTTCCTAAACATTTCGAGATACCAAAATTTGAAAAATACAAGGGAGACAAAGACCCTAAGGCTCACTTGTAGGAGTTTTATTCCCAGTGTCAAGAACTCATGTACAGTGATAACTATCTCTTGCACTTGTTCCCACGGAGCCTAGCAAGCCACGCCTTAGATTGGTTCATGACTCTCGAGAAAGGGTCCATAAAAACTTTTGCAGACCTGTCAGAAAAGTTTGTATCCTACTTCTCTTTCAATTTGCAAAAGGATATGGACACTTTAGATCTTCTCAAAGAAAAAAAATGGGATGGGGAAACCTTTACCAGCTACCTACAACGGTGGCATGCATTAGCAAGTCGAATGAAGAACCCTTTGAAAGAAAAGGACATGGTCACTCTTTTCATGGAAAACTCTCATCCTGACATGGCCCACAATTTTAGACTACATTGTGTCACCACTTTCACAGAGATAGTGGAAATGGGACCCATCCTTGAACATGCCCTTATTGCCAAAGGTCACATCAAAATACACAATCATGATAAAGAAAGGTCATTTGGAGATAAACCACGATTGTGGAACAAGAACAAGAATGCGGTGAATGATGGTGTGACAGACACCAAACATGTCCAAGTGGATAATGCATCCCAAAAGCAACAGCAGTGTATACCCAACACCATATCTATACCACAAGGGGCACCTCATCCCCCTCAACAGTCAAACCAAAAAAGTTAGGGGAATACCAAACGTCAATACACCCAATTGGGTGAACCCCTGAGTGTTGTTTTCAATAAATTGCTACAAATTAATTACCCCATCACATACCCTGTCACCAAGCCATTCGATGAGTCCAAACCCAAGCAAGCATGGTTTAAAGAAAACAAGTATTGTGACTTCCATAAAATCAAGGGACACTCTTTGAATAAGTGTCAAGGTTTGAAGAATTATGTCCAAGATCTCATCGATCGAGGAGATATCAAGGTTGACCCTAGTCAACCCTCGTCGTCCAATGCTCAACTGTAGATCTATCAAAATGCCTTCCCAAACCACAATCAAGGCCCTAGCACCTCCAACAGTAATCCTCAAAATAACAGCACAAATAATGTGAATTACAAGAATGTGCCCTTCAATTATGAAGGTGTTATTCATTACATTGAGCAGGTAGAACCCCGAGTATCCATGATACACATAAAGGCCAAAGACCCTCAATGTGATGTTACTACACAACGAGCCCGCATCACTATCCCTGCAGCCTCTACATCCACCCAACTGGCTCCTGTAAACTCTCAGTACAACATCATTGATCACCTAAGGAAGACCCCCGCTCATATATCCATTTTAGATTTTCTTGAGTCTTCCCCAGTACATCAAGAAATCCTCAATAGAGCCCTGCAGGAAACCCATGTGCCAAATGACATCGACCCTATGCAATTCCAAGCTTTGGTAGGACACTTGGCTTCATCTCATCACCTCCACTTCAGCCAAAATGATATGTCAAACATCGATGTCAACCACAATCGCCCCTTACACATCGAAGTCATGGTTGCTCGCCATAAAATAAAAAGGGTCTTGGTAGATAATGGCTCTACCCTCAATTTATGTACTTTGAAATTCATAAAACAAGTGGGGTATACCCAAGCAGACTTAAGTAACCAGATCATTACAATCAAGGCTTATGATAATGCAGAAAGAAACTCAGAAGGAATTATCAGTCTTCCTATTCAAGTAGGGCATGTGCTTCAGTATACTACATGTCATGTCCTTGATCTGGACTTACCATATAATCTCCTCCTTGGCCACCCATGGCTCCATGCCATGCAAGCCGTCCCCTCCATGTACCATCAATGCCTGAAATTTCCTGTCAATGGACAAGAAGTTACCATCTATGCCGACCCCCAACCATTCGAATATTGACGCGCTTTAGAAGTGTCTTATCCCCATTTACATTATTGTCCTGGGGTTGAAATGGGAGCACCCCAGTCATCATCCTCTAATCCACCATCCACCATGATAACCACTCCATCTCACACCACTGATCCTTTAGTCACCAAAGTTCAGATCATCGACAAAGGATGTGGAGAATATGAAATGCATACGGCTCTCAATGTAGCCACCATGCCACCGTCACCACACGAGTACGGTCAACCTTCACATGCTACACAAAAAGAAGACAAGATCATCACCTTCAGTGGTAAAAACATTCCTACTACCACTTTCAGATCTCCCAGTGTCAAGATCGATGCACCAAAGGAAAACATAAGCCAATGGGTCTACTGAGAAGAGCCTGAACCAGAAACTCCTCTAAAGAAATATTTTTCAGGAAAAGTATCCTTGGCCAACAAAGTTTGTGGAAAAACATAACTATCAAGGTAGAGGCTTAGGTAAAGAGGAACAAGGGCGGTTGCAACCCATTGATACACCACAGTTACCAAAGAAAGTAGGCATTGGGTATGACAAAAAATAGAAAAGCCCCGCAACGTCATATAATACTTCCAATAGTATCACCATGGGCGATGGCTCATTGGCAGACATACCCGAGGAGGAATCCATCATCCATGCGTACGATGACGTCGATCACACTTACTTATCATCCATGTTCGAATGCCTATCCGTCTGTACCGTTAGCCTATCCCTTTGTCACCCTGAACTTATCGATTGGGACCTACATAATACCACACCTGTCAGTATGTTCGCAGACACGTATGTCAACCTTATGGGATTGGGGGAGGATGAACACTCCAGTCGTAAAAATAAAAATAAGAAAAGTAAAAAGCGGTCATCTGGTGAAAACCTCCCTGAGGCACTCCCTGACCTGGAAAAAGTAAAAATAAAGGATGCATATGATGGCGAAAACCTCGAAGAGGCATCGGAAGATGGAGATGTTCATCTTCCCCTTATGGGAGCTCAGTTATCTGCTCGATCATCTATTCTGATTGAAGAGATGCAAGAAATTAATTTGGGAACTGCTAACAGTCCTAAGATCACCTATGTAGCTAAGTCACTCTCAGAACAAGAGTATTCGGTCTTTGTACAGTTACTCCGAGAAGGAATCATTAACTTTGCGTGGTCATACTCAGACATGCCAGGATTAGACCCTGCTTTAGTGGTTCACCACCTAGACATTCATCCGGATGCCAAGCCTATCAAGCAAAAGCTCCGCAAGATGCATCCACAAGTCGCATTGCTAGTCAAGAAAGAATTGGAGAAGTTACTAGACACGGGTTTTATTAGACCAATTGACTACTCCAAATGGATCTCCAATATAGTCCCAGTTGTCAAACCAAACGGAGACATTCGAGTCTGCACGGACTTTAGAGATCTTAACAAAGCCTGCCCAAAAGATGATTTCCCTGTTCCTAACATTGACATGTTGGTTGACCTAACAACAGGACATGAGATGTTATCCCTTATGGACGGCTTCTCTGGTTATAACCATATTTGAATTGCACCTAAAGACCAACACAAGGCCACCTTCACGACACCTTGGGGCACTTTTTGTTACAATGTTATGCCCTTCGGTCTCAAAAATGTAGGGGCGACATATCAGAGAGCCATGACCGTCATCTTCCATGACCTCATTCATATCATCATGGAAGACTATGTTGATGACCTATTAGGGAAATCCAGAACACGAGAAGAGCATCCTACCATCCTGAAAAAGATATTTGAGCGGTTAGAGCATTATAAGTTGCAGCTGAATCCGAAAAAGGGTGTCTTTGGGGTCACGTCAGGGAAATTGCTGGGTTTCATAGTCTCCCGTAGAGGTATTAAAGTTGATCCCACCAAGGTAAAGGCTATTCTAGACATGCCACCTCCATGCAATCTAAAGCAGTTAAGAAGCCTCCAGGGAAAGATGCAGTCCATCCGTCGGTTCATAGCCAGCTCACAAATAAATGTCAGCCATTTACCCATCTTTTGAAGAAAGATTCCACCTTTCGATGGACCCCACAGTGTCAAATGGGTTTTGATAAAATTAAGGAATATTTAGCTCATCCACCAATTTTGATGCCACCTATCCCAAGAAAACCCCTCCTGCTTTATATCTCTGCTACTTCAGTCGCACTGGGGGCATTGTTGGCACAACATGATGAGTCATTTAAGGAAAGGGCAATCTACTACATCAGTGGAATAGTAGTCATCTACGAGTTAAATTATTCCCCCATGGAAAAAGTCTGCCTTGCATTAGTCTTCAACACACAGAAACTCTATCATTACATGCTCAGCCATCCGGTCAAATTAATCGCCAAAATTAATCCCTTGAAGTATTTGTTATCCAGAACCACTTTGACTGGCCGCATGGCCAAATGGGTCATGCTTCTAAGCGAATTTGACATAGAGTATGTAGAGTGAAAAGCTATAAAAGGATAGGTTATTGTTGATCAATTGGTTGAAGAACCATTAGTAGATGCCTACCCACTCAACACTGAATTCCCATATAAAGAAATCTACACAGTGACAGAAGCACCAACTTGGACGTTATACTTTGATGGCTCATATACTCATGATGGATCAGGGGCAAGAATTCTATTAGTCACTCCTCAAGGTGACTGCATCCCAAAATCATTCCGGATAGCATTTCCATGCACCAACAATATGGCAGAATATGAAGCTCTCCTCACCGGCCTCAGAATTGAAAAACAGTGGCACATAACCCATCTGAAAGTATTTGGTGATTCTTTGTTGGCCATTAGACAAGTTAATGATGAATTCCTCAAGAAAGATGATAAAATGTTGCCCTATAAACACATGGTGGATGATTTCAAGAAATATTTCACCTTCATACAGTTTAACCAAATCCCCCGGGTACAGAATAAAGTGGCAGATGCAATGGCCACTATCGGTTCCCTGATCGACATGCCTAAGGACCGAACGAAGTGTGAGTTTCTTGTTGAGCAGCTTTTAATCCCTGCATATGATGTCCCTGAGACTGACATGGTGTGCCATATTGTAGGTCACGCCTCCCCGTGGTACCAAGACATATACACTTATCTCCGTGATAATATCATACCCCCAGAACTTACACGCAACCAACGTAAATCCTTTATCCATCGCTCTTCCTGATACATCATTGTCAGTGATACGCTTTATCATCGCGGGTATGATGGAATCCTCCTTAGATGTCTCAATGAGACTGAAGCTCAAATGGTACTAATGGAAGTACATGGTGGTATTTGTGGGGCTCACTCAAATGGTATGGCTTTGGCCAAAATGATCCTACGGGCTAGATATTATTGGCCTCTATTGGAACATGATGCTTGCGAGTTTGTGAAGAAATGCCTTCCATGTCAACAACATGCAGATTTGATCCATGCCCCAACACAAGATCTTCAGCCTCTCCTAGCACCGTGGCCATTTTCTCAATTGGGTTTCGACTTGATTGCCAAGATTCACCCACCCTCATCCGATGGCCATACATTCATCATTACTGCAACTAATTACTTCACCAAGTGGGTGGAAGCAATGCCACTCTCCCAAATCACGGGTACTCGGATTTCCAAATTCATCCTCTACCATATTCTCTGCAGATATGGTATCCCATCCACCATCATTTTTGATAATGGAAAACCTTTTAAAAACCAATCCATGAAGCACCTCTGTGACACCTTCCATATCCAACATCATTGGTCGACGCCTTATTACCCTCAGGGTAATGGTCAGACTGAAGCAACCAACAAGACCCTCATCCGCATCCTCAAAAAAGTTGTCAATAACACTGGACGAGATTGGCACCTCCATATTCATCCCGCCCTCTAGGCGTACCGCACATCCATCCACACCCCAACAGGCGCCACCCCATACTCTTTAGTATACGGTGCTGAAGCCATCTTTCCAATCGAAGTTGAACTCCCCTCATTGAGAATTTCTCTGAAGAACCTTATCAACGAAGAAGATGCTCGTGTTGCACGGCTTGCACAACTAGAGTTACTGGATGAATAGAGAATCAGAGCCTATGATCACCTACAAGCATACCAGAATCATCTCAAGCGTCATTACAATAAAAAGGTTCATCCTAGGCAATTCCAGGTTGGTGAGCTTGTCCTCAAAGAAAACCAACGCACTCAACAAGACCGTGACAGGAAAGAAAAATTTGAGGCAAACTGGCTAGGGCCCTATATCATAACTGCCAAATATGGATCTGGAGCCTACAGGTTGACTACTCTGGAAGGAGATCCCCTTGACGAACCTGTCAATATTCTCCATCTGAAAAGGTTCTACGCTTAAGTCCGCTTGATCTACCCTATCAAAAAAATCAAAAAAGTATGAAAAAATCAAAAAAAAAAAAAAATAGTAAAGATAAATAAATCCGTCTTATGGTGAAAACCACCTCTTGGTGGCGCCTTGGATAAGCATGGATGGTGAAAACCTGCCAACAGGCGCCATTCGTAGAGGGCTTAATCATTATCTACCTGACGTCCAAATTATTTTATGCCTTCATCCACACTATCATCCTTGCCCACCTCAGCCTAGGCCGCTTGGTATTTGTTGATTGAGCATTGGACGACCCACCTTACCTATCCCTCATCCTGAGCTTTTTTTCTATCCCACTTTGAGCTTATGTCTTTTGCTCCCTTCGTCAGTCGGTCCTTGTCATCACATAGGATCATCCATCGTGTTGGTCTCCATCTAGATCTCATCCTCCCACATCGTTTTCATCTCATGTCGAACTACGTTGCCCCTACGCTATCACGCAGGCAAGGCTGATCGTTCGATCTGCCCCCGGGGCATTTTTAGATCAACTCGTTTTGGTCCTCCATCACTTATCTTCACTAGTCCCTTTTTTCTTTTATCCATGGTCTTTTTTTCGAACTACATTTCCCCTGCGCTTTCACGTAGGCAAGGTTGGTCATTTGATCCTCCCCTGGGGAATTTGTCTGTCACGTGTTGTGTCCTTCATCATCGGTCACCATTGTCTTCTTTCTGCTTCATCCATGGTATTTTTTTATGAACTACGAGGGCTCTGCGCTTTCACGTAGGCAAGGCTAATCTCTGATCGGCCCTCGAGCCCCTAGGTCTTTAGGTTGTGTCTTGCCTCCCTTGTGTTGTGTCATCAAGCTATGCCTTTATCTAGCTGGTCCTTAACAAACAAGACCCACTTATACCAACAAATCTAATCAATTTTGAATATCCTATATCATATTGATCTTTTCACTTAGCATCCATCATAGGTCTCATCAGGATACATCCTTCCTAACATACCTCATCAATTCCATCTATCCCCTTGATCCTATGGCAATAGACATTTGAAATTGATTGCGATCTTTTGATGCTTTTGGTTTTTGTTTATCATTTGGGCCACCTATCATTACTTATCAAGGCCGCCATAATCCATCATATTATGGCGTGTTTTGATGAGTCCACATAGGGGCATATTTTGATATTTTCTTTATTGGTTGTCCCACATAGTACCCACCAAAATCCTTGAGGTCTTGTGTTATGTTGGGGCATCCTTTTGTGCTTGTGGTTATCTCAATACCGAGCCTGACTAAAGTATTTCTTTGAGACTTCGAGGTATTGGGATAGCCTTCTTGTCTGGTGTGTTTGTCTCATGCATTAGACACTAATCTACCTTGGTCCTTCATACCTTGGTGTATCGTGTCTTATGCTATAGCAAAAACCAGTGCTCCGAAGATGGCAAATTGAATTAGGATTGCATTTTTCATAATCATTGCATTAACACTCACCCTATGGTTTTGGTTGTGCAAATACTTTCCCTCATTCTTTTCCCTTCTTCTCAGGATACTGATACTTTTTGACAGATGCCAAATGACATCCATCTTCACAATCACCACATACCCACCTCCCATTATCATGTCAGTTCTTATTGGCACTTATGGCCATGTGTTACTTCCTCTAAAATTACAAAAGTACTATGCCATATATCCATCGTCACCTGCATCACCACATGTTAGGTCTATACATACATCACCACCTGCATCACAAAGTGTTAGATGCATAATACATCATATCCTAGATATATAAAAGGTTCATTAAAAATCCATCATACACATATACATACATGACAAATAAGTCAACTAGGCATCCATATATATAAAAATTATCATAGATCCCATAGGTACACATAACATATCACCATGCACATATCATATCACCATGCATCAATAAAACTATTCATATTCCATAAGTACATACATCTAATCATCCACATGAACATCTCAATAAACCAACGCATAAGCATAAATAAACATAAGCATAATTATTCATATAAAATTATTCATATTCCAAACATCCATGTGAACATCTCATATCATGAACATGAGCATAAATAAGCCAACACATGAGCATAAATAAACCAATGCATCCATCCACATAAACATGTAATACCATATACACATGCATATAATCACCCATCATCTAAGGAAACATACTACATGGTGTCAATAAGAACTGTCCCATATCAAAATAATATAATATCTGTCACATGTCCATCATACATCACATGATAAAATACAAAATCCAGAGGCATGGAACATCTCTGATCTCTATCAATAAATCCTACACACTCCACCCTGTATCTGTCAAAAACTTAGTAGCCTATCACCTCCCGAATGAACTCCCCACATCTAATCTATGTGGCGACTCGAGTCCTACTCCCCTGCCTAGTGAAACCCCTGGAGAATCACTATAACCACAAGTCCATGTCCCCAGTGACTGAGATGGCACTGGCATCTGTGGTGGCTGTTGGATATAACGGAATCTCTGCTGTGATAGATCAAGAACTGCATCATAATACACAGCCATCCAAAAACTTGCCTCTCTCATGCTCTCCTCCCTCTCCGCAACCTGGACTCGAGCGGAATTCCGCTCATGTCGATACCTATCTCGGTCCTTGGTAATATCTCTCCTCTCCTACTCCCAGACCTCCTAAGCCAACTGACTCTGTGCCAGCTCTGCCTGTAGTCGATCCCTCATCTCCTTCGCATCCGCTGCCTGTGCCACCGTTGCATCTCTCTCTCTCTCTCCACAATTTGCATATCTACCCCTAGCAACTCATCCACACCCTGACCTATCAGTACACGAGCCACCGTGTCATCCCTCTTTGCCTGTAGGGTCTGCATCTGCCTCTCTACTGCCTCTCTCTCCCTTTCAGCCCCCTGTGCCCGAGCCACTGCTGCATCTCTATCTCTCTGAAGAGCCTGTACCCTCAGCTCTACTAAATCCTTCTCTCGGGAGAGTCACTACCTCTGCCACTGCCTCATCTCTCCCCCTCTACAATGATTGTATCTCTGCCTCTACTGCGGCTCTCTCACTCTGACTGTGCGCCTGTGCCGCATCCCTCTCTGCCTCCATAACCTACACTTGTGTCTGTGCTGCGTCTCTCTCAACCCGCATAACCCGTGCCTGCTCTACTGCCATAGCCTCTCTCTCCTGCATCAGTCCCATATCTCCAACTTCTTGCTCGAGGCAATGAACTCTAGTCTGAAGCTCATCCCAGTCTCGCTGAAGATCTCCTGACTGCTGACTAGTACACCCTGTCCCCTGATCTGCTCCCTACTCTGTCATCCCCTCTGGCTCCCCCTGGCCTGTAAAACCACGACCTCTGCCTGCAATTTGTCATGGTCCCATGTCATACTAGTCAACTCACCCTGTATCCTCTGCACATCTGACTGTGCCCTCCCTAACTGGACAACCATGGCCTCATAATCTCTCAATGATCGCCACTCTGCTCTCGCTAACTCAGCCTCAAGAGCCCTCACTCTCCACTCTGCCATTCATACTCTCGCCTCCACCCCTCTTGCCTGCACAATGGGATCCTCTGGTATATAAGGAACTAAAGCTAATGACTCTGCTACCACAACATCCTCCTCCGCCGCATCCCTGTCCACATCCATCACATCCACCTCCCCAACCACCTGCTCTGTCTCATCCTCCCCACCTGCTGACTCCTCTCTCTCCTCCTGTCGCTCCTCCCGATCCTCCACAATCCAGCGAACCCGAAATCGTCTCGCCTCTCCCTGTCTCTCAACCACGAATCGATGTCGTGGTGACCTCCTCTCCTCTTCTAGTGCTGCTCTCACCTCCTCCTCCTCTCCGTTTTCCAACTCCTGATGAGCCTCATGACTCTGCAGTCGGCCGAACCCACAACCGCCATGGCTGACCATGTCATCCTACCACAAACTGTCTCCTCCCCTCCTCTGCAGCGTCCCTCACACCTACCACCTCCACATCCTCCATATCATCCACATCCATCACCTCCTCCACCCTCTGCTCCCCCTGGGCTCTCTGTGGCTGCCCCCTCTCCCATTGCTGACTCTCTTTGTCCACCCTCTACTCCCCCTGGGCTCTTTGTGGCTGCACCCTCTCCTGCTGTTGACTCTCTCTATCCACCCTTTGCTCCCCCTGGGCTCTCTGTGGCTGCACCCTCTCCTGCTGCCGACCCTCTCTCCGACCTCATCTCTAATGTCTCCTCCTCCTCCCTGCTCTATCTGCCTGCTCTCTCTCATCCCCCTCGGGCTCCTCCTGTCCCCCCTTGCCTACCAATGCCACACCCTCTCGTCCCTGCTGCTCCCCTCCTCTCCTCTCCCTCCGTGGTCTCTGCTCATCCACTGGTCCGGCACCCACTACCCTCAAAATAGGCTGAATAGGCGTGATCCTCTCCCATAACCTGTTCTGGCACCACCTCTGATATCACTCTGTCACCACTGGTACCTGCTCTCCTCCTGTCCTCCCTAGATAAGCCGCTTGTCCTACTGTCCCCCATGATGTCTTGGCTGTCGTCGGTGCTATGTGGCCTCCCCATGGTAACTCTCTACTATACTGTCGGAACAGGATAGGCACCGTCAGAATATCCTGTATCACCCCAAACTGTCTCAGCACTCTGTCTGGTCGATGAGACTCTACTATGCACGGTAGAGTACCAATAATAAAACACCGGCTTAGAAAATACCCCTCATGACTCCTCATATCCGTCCATCCCCTGAACTGACGCGCCCTATATGGCCGCCACTCTATGTCCCCCGAACGTAGATCATCAAATGCTCTCCTCCATCCCTCCATCTCCCCCTACATCTCATAGCGAAAAACCCAACCTCTCTCCTCCCCATACTCCCAAGCCACGGGCTCATGATCGTCCACTGTCCCCCTCCTCACTACTATCGGTCTCGTCACGACAATATGCTCTCACGCCCAAATCTGCAGTAGCGTCACATGTGTCACACTCGATACCTCCCGGTAGCAAATCCCATGCATATCTCTGTACAGCTATGCCAATACACAAGAACCCCACGAAAATGGTCCCCCCCGCCACTCGACAATGTGGCGGATCACCTCCATATAACACAGGCTACATGTCCATCTGCTCCGATCTGGCAATAGTATCCCACTAATCAGGCCACATAGGAATAACGGTAAGGGTGGCACACCCACTGATAAACACCCGTTCAAATCCAACTACCCCTTCACCAGGGGCAACGTCACATGACCGAACAAAACTCTCAAGGTCTCCTGTAACTCTACCCCTGTGGACACCACCTCGCTCACTAATCAGCCGGCAATCGGCAGCCTCAGGATACGCCACACATCCTCCAACGTCACGGTCATCTCTCCTGTAGGGAAATGAAATGTCGATGACTCTGAGCTCCATCTCTCTATCAATGTTGTCAACATCGCCGAATGTGCTCTGACCTCTGGAAACTGAACACAGTGACCTAACCCTACGTGATCCAATGACGTCTGATCCTCCCCGTTCATCGCTGCTATCGTCACCGCCATTACCTCTGATCGTCGCTCATGCATGCGTAACCGCTCAAAGCTCTGCATGCACACAAACACATTTCTCATTATTTATTTTTGCTATCTTTTTTTCTATCTTCCCCCTTTTTTCTTTTTTTTTTCATTCTCCCTTCTTTCTCTTTTTTCTTCCCTCCTCGCGCCTCTCCCTCCCATAGGTTCCCCCCACCAGGCTGTCGCAGGGCGAAACCGCCCCGCCGCATCGGGGTGGATCCGCCCCCAGCGGGGGCGGAACCGCCCTACCGCAGCTGGGCGGAACTGCCCCACGGCAGGGCAACACCACCTGACCGCATCCGAGCAGAACCGCCCCACAGCAGGGCGGAACCACCCGGCCGCAACTGAGCAGAACCGCCCGGCTGCTCCGCCCCCGAGTGGGGCGACACCGCCCCTCGACGGGGCAAAACTGCCTAGCCGCAACCGGGCGGAAGAGCCCCGCTGTGAGGCGGAACCACCCCTCGGCGGGGCGGGACCGCCCGGCAGCAGCCAAGCGGCTCTGCCCCTAGGAGGGGCGACCGCGCCCCCCAGCGAGGCAGAACCGCCCGGTCGTGGTCGGGCAGAAGCGCCCCGCTGTGGGGCGGAACCGCCCCTTGGCGGGGTGGGATCGCCCGGCAATAGCTGGGCAGCTCCACCCCCGAGAGGGGTGGCCCCGCCCCCGGGAGGGGAGGCCCCGCCCCTCGGCGGGGTGGAACCGCACGGTCGTAGCCGAGCGGAAGCACCCCGCTATGGGGCTGAACCGCCCGGCCGCAGCCGGGCAGCAGCGCCCCACGGCGGGGCGGCGGCAGCACCTTGGGTTGGGGCGGCTACACCCTGCCCAGCTGCACCTTCTGCCTCGATTTTTTAATCTTTCCGCCCTTTTTTTCAAAAAACTAATTCCAACCCATTTTTCTATTTTTTCTTATAGACAAAACCCATGTTTTCAAATTTTTATTTTTTTTCGTAAAATGTCCGTAAATGAACTATGAGGGTTTTGTTACAACTCACCTGCTATCTGCCCGCGCCCCCGCTGTATAATGCATGCACCACGTCCGCCCGGTGCACGATCGCGGTGTCATTGTCCGTCGGCATCATTCGTCCTCGTCAGCTGCCTCTCCTCTACTCTCCTTCCTTCAACTGCTACAGTGAAAATGACCAAGGTAATTTTTCAAATTACCTTTTTTAACCCTTTCCTCCAAAAAGGTATTTTTTACCTTTTTTTAACTTTTTATTCTTCCAACTAATCCCAAACTTCCCGAGGCTTCCATTTGCAAACCGTGTGTCAGATCACCTCTGTTCAAAAACTAAAATTGCTTAATTTTTTGAGCTCTATCCAATGGTGTCCTTCTTTTCTTCCTATCGAGATGTCACCCCGGGACCCCCTTTTTTTTCCCCTGACCGCCCTCTTGAGGGGGCATACCCTCTTACCATTCCTCCATTCCTTCAGCCTGGTCATTGGGGCATCATTAACCTTTTCACGCTAGGGGCATCACCATCTGTCACCTCTTGCCTTATTCGCATTTTATTTTTCTTCGAAACACTGTTATCCTAACAATATTTTGAAGAGGGGCAAAATGTAGACATCTAAATTTAATCACTTTCACATGATTAAATTTACTGTCTTTTCGTCTATTGTATTAATATTAATTTATTAAATTAATATTATACATTTTATTTCATATCTGTGAAGTATTTAATTTAATAATTAAATGCTTTATCTTTCACCTTCTTCCTCTCTAAATTAAATAAATACACTAATTTATTTAATTTAGTCATTTTTTCCCTTTTGATTTAAAAATCAATTTAAAATTCTTCATTTTCTCTCTCCTTGTCACATCCTCCATAATTTTTCCCTAATCTGAATTAATTTAATTAATTCAGGATTATGATGTGCATCCTCTTAATCAAAGATTAATGTCACATCCTCCTACATTTGCCACTTGCCTCTAATCTCCCATTAATTAGCCTAATCCAATATTTGCACAACCTTAACCAAGGTCATTAGCCAGATTTAGAACCACTTTATAGTCAACATTTGCATTTACCCTCTTTTGGCATTGACCCCCCTTTCCCATGTGAATTTTTAATTCACATTTATTTGTCCTAGATTCCCTTCCTTTATATGTGAATTTTTAATTCACATTCCATCCTTCTAAGGCTTCTAGAACCTTGGACTTGTCACAATCTCCACATGTGACCAAGTCCCACCTTTTTGGAGCCCACCTTTTATCCCCAACCACCTTTCATTTTCCCATGTAGATTTTTGAGGAATTCCAAAATTCCTCAAATGTCCCTTTCACTCCTACTTGGGGACAAGGAATCCCTTTTTGAGGAAATCTTCTCACTCCTCAAGGTGCATGTCCTTCCTCCACCTCATGTACCTTTTTGACACCTCATTTACACCTCATCTTCTCTTGGCCACTTCACCATCCACATGTCAAGATGTGAGGGCTTGTGGGTTCTCAACCCACCATAGCCCTTCATCTTGGCCTTGTTGGAGCAATCTTGACCGTTGAATTCTCTAGAGAATTCAAATTCTCCTATAAATACCCCCTCCTCAAGGGAATTTTCAACACTTAGCCATTTTGATAACTACATGCTACCAATTTGCATTCTCAATCACTTACCATCATCTAGCTATCCATTATAATCACTTTGCACATTCAATCTTGCATTTAGTCATTCAAAAAATCATCTAAGGAGCACACAAAATTGTCCCAAGCAAGGGCCAATCAAGGAGACATCAATAGCAAGGAAGGTAAAATCGTTTGTATCTTGTTTTGTCCATTTTCCTTCTTGTTTTATCACTCTTTTGGCTAATCTTGAAGTGTCCTTAATCTTTTATCACTTGCATTTCTTAGTTATTTTGCACGTTAGAAGAGGATAAAATTCTTAGGTTCACATATAATAAAGATATTTTTTGTTTCATGCATCTTGGACCGAAATTTATTGTGCCAATATTTCCAAGTGGGCAGATAAATGGTAGGGAAGGACTTTGTTCATTCTCCAAGTCACTTGATCATTTCAAAGTGCACTTTTTTGGTGTAGTCTCTTAAGAGCCCTAAGAGAAAATTAATTGTCAAACTATGATAGAGTGGTTCTTGGAGCTCATGGCACCTAAGAATTTTTTTTCTACATGTACAAGTCCATATAGAATCCCTCCACATAAACCTCTCATTTTTTGTCAACTCAACACCCTTTGAATACACCAACTTAGAATGTAAACTTGTAAAAAGTGTCAGTAGAGAGCAAGCAAATTTGGCAATAAGCATATTTTTTGTTTCAATTACACTATATTTATTTATGGCAACCATCATGTTATCTATATGCTAATACATTTTTATATTAGATTCAATTACATTATTATTATTTTCATTATCATCAATCTTTTTCTTCTCAAGATTTAGCTATGAAGCTACCCAAGAATGTCAATGAGAGTAAAGAAAGTGGACCAAAAAATCTGAAACTAATAGAATATATTGTAACCATTCAATAGGAAGGAAAAAGCTAGATTATAATGAGATGATCACATGAGAGCATTAGGTGTATATATATGATATCTCATCAAGAGATTAAAAATGCAATCAATATGAGATAAAGTGAAAAAGTCCCCAACTAAACTATGTGCGAAAAGACCTAAATAGAGAACTAGATAAGAAAAATACCTTGTTCATACCAACATCCTCTCCTCCAATTCTTTATATTTAAATGAATGATTATACAATTGCATATATTAATTTACCTGGTGTGATTTATTATTGTACAGTAAATAAATAAGTGTCACATAGTGGTGTGTATGTACACCTTGTTTTCTTTTTCAATTGTAAAAAGGACAATTGCTAAGGAGCAAGTTCTCTCTTAATTTCTTCCCTTTGGTTATGTTTTTTATTTGTATTGAATAAATTTGAAAGAAGAGTTACAAATTTAATAAATAATAGTCCAACAAAAGGAATGAGAAGAAAAGGACAACTAAAACAAACAACAACACCAAATTAAAGCATACAAACTTAGCTATGCAAAACCAATATCAATATCATAACTAAAAAAGTAAAGCCAACAATATAGTATTTGACACAAGTGATGAAACTAAACTATGAAGAAAACACTAGCAATAACCTAGCTAAGAGTTGCAACCAACATTACAACAAGAAACTCAAATGACAAAAGTTATTTCCACTTTAAACTTTAAAAAGTTTTTTATTTGTTTGCCACCATGAAACTCCCCTACATGTAGCTATAAAAAATTATGTTTAATCTTGATGTAAGCAAGGTGGTTAAGAATCTCTATCCAACTCAAAATAACCCTACTCAAACAAGGAAACAACCCTTTGCAACACAATTCTCTCAACTTGCCTAAAACACTCTCCTTAAGGCTTGTAGCCCTCAAGACTCAACTTTTGAAGATATATTTTGGAGAAGGTCATATAGAGGCCAACTCAACATCAATTGAGACTCACTTCAAGATCTAACACCACTTTCCAAAAGATCCCAAAAGGTTTCCTTGGGAAAATCTTGCAAACCACTAGACTACCCTTGTCCTAAAACTACCAATTAGCCCTCTTTTACAAAGGAGGTGCCTCCAAATCACCAAGTTTCCACCCAAATTTAATGTTTAGTCTTTAATTGTGTATCCAAACAAGAAATTTCACCATTAGATCTTAGGTTTATGACTTCTGAAACATTGTTCCATGAAACCCTCACTCTACATGCAAAAATACCAAGGGTTTAATGAAAATCCTATATCTTGGGCTTATCAGACTTAAAAATCACCTTCAATATATCACAATGACTCTGCACAAACTCAATCCACCCTTACATAGATAGTACCACCAACATTTTGACAAAACCTTGCTTTAACTCACCATTTTCACATGAAAAATGCATTGTTTAGCCCTAGGGCATCCTCCCAAATTGAACAACTTGACTCCACTACATCTTAAACCATAAGAACACATATCCTACCACAAAAAATTCAATCCACCAAGCTACAGGGTCTGACAGTAGGTGGATTGACTAAATCATCATTTAACTTCTATCAAAACCCTATATTGGCCTTTGACAGGCAAATTTTAGAAAATTACAAAGATCTCCTTCCAATATTAATGAAAGATACTCAAACCTATTTCACGAGAGATTTAGAACATGCTTCATCAAAATACAATAAAATTAAATGCATCACAGTGATTATGCGGGCCATACAAAGCTTGGAAAATCTAGAAACACGGTGAATTTTTGTAGAAATAATGTTGTGTTTTTATAGTAAAATGATTTCAATACACCATCAACAACCTTGTTTGAGCCTTCTTGGAGGAATTTTATACCTTTTCCCCTCAAACTATAACTACCCAATGCCTATAACTACTTTTCAAATTCCAAGACCCTTCATCTTCCACAAAAATGCAAATTTTTAACTTTTTGTGCTTGACAACATTTACAACAAATTGCAATTTTGCTCTATCCACACAATTAACCCCCTAATCACCTAAGAACCATCCCAAATGACTTATTACAATATAAAATGGTCTCATTGAACTTATTATGAAAAAAACACATCAAATCTTAAAGCTTACTTAATATCAACCTTGTTTGACCACTGTTGACCAAAGGTGCTCCTACACCATACACCCCAACTTTGAACTTTTCCAAGTCTCTTGGAAAGATTAATGTGATTTGTCTTCCTTTGTACTCTTCATGCCTCTAAATTTCTTGCATTCTTCCATCATGTTCCCTTTGTCCTTGATTCATACATCCCTTATCATCTTTGTTCTTGTCTTCTCTTGAAACTTGCTTCACTCTATCATATTGTATTGTGGGGTGTTTTTTTGCCTTTCCATCAAAACTTTGATATCACATTTTCTTTTACATCTACACACAAACCTTTAGAATCTTCCATCAATTTCCTCTGCTCTTCATGCATAGATCCTTTCCACTAGCCTTTTTATCTACGTTTTTCTCTCTATTAACTGTACCATCATGCTTACCAGCCTCTATCAGACCTACAACCAACTTGTTCACTATCCTAACAGCCTTGCAAACCTCTATACCAGCATCAATTTATTGCCTCTTCTATGTACTCACCACTATAGGACACTTAACTGTTCCAACTAGGATCTCTCCACTCAGTTCTTTCCTTTCCACAGGCTTTACAATCTTATGTTGCACTTTACCAGTTTGGGACTTCTTTCCATCAACTTTTTTTTCCACATAAAAACATTCTCCTTCACATCTAACTATACCTTGTTTTATTTTCCTCTATCCACTACCTTCACCCTATCATGCCTTGTATTTGCTACCAATCCCTTATTCTCATCTTCATCAATATTTACATATTCCTTTCTCCCAATCATGATGATTTCACCTTTTTCTTTTGTCTCCTCAACCAATGGAGTTACAATAAATGTTTTCCAATCCTTTTCAATGTTATATGTATTTTGTCTTCCATGATAAACTATAGACCTATCAAACTACCAGGGCCTTCCTAGCAAACATGGCAACAACTCATAGGTAGAATGTCACAAACGAATTTATCCCTGTACTGACCAATTTGAAATTCAATAGTAGCTTGTTCACTCACCAAAATGGTTTTTTTTTTCACTAACCCAAGACACTTTATAAGGCTTCCTTCTAGGTACCCTTTCCAAATGCAATTTTTCCACCATATCACTAGATACCATGTTGTCAATCCATCCAGAATCAACAATAATTGTACATACCTTATTTTTGTATCTACAAGTTCTCCTAAACAAGGCTTTTCTCTGAATTTTCTCTCTCTTATCATCAAGCTTTCACCTACTTTAGGACCAACACAAAGAGTATTAGAGTTTGAAATTTCAGCTTCATCTTCATAAACAATTTGGGCTCTCCTATCAGGTTTCATTTCCCCTCCACTTGATGTGGTTCCAATCCTCTTTGGACACTTGAAGAAAGGGTGACCAAACTCACCACACTTATAACACCCGCCTTCAAACTCATTAGAATTTATTCCTTTCGTAAATCTTGTTCTTCCACTTCTCCATCCACCTCTTGATTCATGTGCTTGTTCTTTACTCTTATCAGCATCTTCAAGTTCTTCTTTGGACTGTCTTGGTGTTGAAAATGTACCTCTGCCCCTAGAAGTACTACCTCTTCTTCTTGTTTCCTTCTCTTGTCTCCTCTTAAGTTTTTATTATGCTCTTATTGCCATTTGAAAACATTATTCCACTGTTTTAGGTGTCATCAAACTGATTTCATCTTGAATTTTATACCTTAGGCCATTGAGATATCTAGCTACTCTTTCTTCCTCATCCTCCTCATGCTTTGTTCTTATCCTTAGCCTATAGAATTCATCGGTGTATGCTTGCACATCTTGCTCTTTTTGCCTGACATTTTGCAATCTTTTAAGTAATTGAACATTATAATCACAAGGAAGAAACTTACCTTTAATTTTTTCCTTCATCCTCTCACACGAAGTGATCTTTAACTTTCTGTCTTTCTTCCTTTCATCTTGCACAAAGTTCCACCATAGCAAAACATGTCCCTTTAACTTGGTTTTTGCCTTCTTCACCTTGTGTTCTCCATCTATCTCCTCACTTTCAAAATAATTCTCTACAACCCCTATCCATTCCAAGAGCTCTTCTCCATCTAGTTTCCCATCATACATAGGCACATCCTGTTGATGATGTTTTCTGCACAGCAACAACTCAGATAGAATACAAAATCCTATCTCTCTTGAAAGGTAATCTCCAATAATGAATTACTGAAAATCACCCCAAGGTCTCTCGGGTGTTAGGTCATAACAATGCATAAAACAACTCAGATGAAATGTGAAATTGCTGGTAATCACAATCGGACCTTACTACAAGCAAACTGAACCTTTTCAATTTATCAGATCTAACAATATGATGATCTTGAATCCTAAATCTAACCGAATAATAAAGAAATTGCAAAAGATAAGGATGCGGGGAAGGTAATAAAATCTAAATTACTGAACAGACAAGCAATGCAAATGACATATATTTGGAATGGACCTATCTCAAATAACCAATTCCTGTTAGACCCACAAGGCAATCTTTACAAGAACAGTGCAATCTTCTGAGGAGTATAAATTTTCAAATCATAGACTTGCATCTACAACCGAACTCAAGCACATTTGAATATATATGGTCCAGGTTGACTTCACCAGCCTACTACAATCAGATAGTTACTGGGAGTATAGACCAAAGATAGCTACCAACATTCCAAATATGAAATCATATACACCATTTATCCAACTAAACTAATTTATTTCTGAATAATAAACCCTAGATCTTCAAGCAAAGTAAACGATAGAACAAAAGAACCATGCAAGATGAGGTAACACAAAGGATTTCACCAGGAAAACCACAATGCCTTCAATTGTATTAATCATCAAATGCTGCAACAATTCAACTGTTCTGAATATGATATCTGCTTTAAGAAATTCTAAAACTCTAACTATTGCTCTTGCTAATCTCTACTATCAAAATCTTCTGAACTCTCCTAATAAGGCAAAAAATGCCTATTTAACAAATTTTTAGAACATGTCGGCCCAGCCAAACATTTTACAAAAAAGATAAAAACCGCCAAAACAGGTCGGCCAAGGAAACAAACTAAGGCACACATTTAATGCCATCATCCCAGTCGGCCAAGGCACAATCCCCAAGGAAATCCGGTCCAATGCATGCCCTATGATAATAGGGAAGCACAAATCTCGAGATAAACATTAACCGCTGCTTCCTTTGTCCTTTTTCCGTGCTGGTGACCCTTGGACCTTCAAGAAAACTTCCTCCAGCTCAGCAATGGGTGGCAATGGCAAAACTTTGAACCGGAATTTAATTGACTCAATCCCATCATTGGACCGCTCAATGGTCCCCTTCCAATCCTTTCTGCTGGTCAGGTATCTATCTATCACTGCCAAATATGTAGCCGCATCATCAAGCATATGGCCAGTGACAACCTCATCAGAATCCGGGACATAAACCTCATGCCACCATTCCTTTAATTGATCCAAACTCAGGTACTTGGGAGCCATCTTATTCCTCCCTGTCATCACTTCAAAAAACGCAATGCAACCATCATAAATTGCAGTTAGGTCGGCATCAATGGCTTTTCTTCGTTTCTTTATCTTTTTCAGGGCTCCCTGCCTGACCTGTAATGCTTCGAACCATTCCCATGGTTCATCCAACCTGGAAGAGGGAAGAATTCCATCCCTGCCCAATTGTTCCCTGCCATGTCCCAGAATAATCTTTGTCTTCTGCAACAGAGAATCGACATCATTCATATCCTGAGAAAGGATACTTTCCATCAGCTCTTTTCCTTGGACTGCATCCTTGCCAACTGACAGGATCTCCTTAATAGCTTCATCCCCTTGTGTCCGAACACTCATCAACCAGTCCATGGCAGCTTGTGTGGAAGCCTTCATCTTCTCTATGCCAGAAATTGTTTCCTTCGGCAGAAATCCGGGAGTAGAAGAGGAGGACGGATGGAGGGACTGTAGAGGTTTCATGACCTCTTCTAAGCTTTTCCTCAACCTTTCATTTTCCCTTTTCAATTCTCTCTTTGTCTGAGTCTCCTTCCTCAACCTATCCAGAATCACAGCACTTGACCCCTCGAATTCCTCAATGTCTTGTTCTAGGGAAGCTGGCCCAAGGTTAATGGTTTGGACACTGTAATCCTGGCCTATTACCTCTTCTCTTGTTTTATCTGCAGCAGGGGTGGCGATGTGTACTACACGGTTATGCACCTCATCCCTTTCCACCCGGGAAATTATCCTAGCTGCCTTCTTCTTTTTCCCCTTTCCAATCTGAGATAACATTGCATCCCAGTCGAGAGGAGTGTCCTCTACTATCACCTGTTTCTTCCTTGCTATTTCTTTTTCTAACCAGTCCGGGGCTACAGGGTCCGTCCGGATTCCTTCTGTGTCAGTTTTCCCCGGTCTTTGTGGCTTTCTCCTCTTCTGTTACTGCCACCTCGACTTCTCCTTCTTCTGTTGCCTTGTCATCATCCTTCTCTGGGGGGTGTTCACCTTGGTCCATCTCCTCAAATCGCAACTCAGGAAGCACCGGCGATGGAGTTCCGCGGGGATGCTCTTCTCTGGTTCTGGAGATCCGCGGCCTTCTCACTCTCCGGAGAGTCCTCGTACTGTACCAAAGTGAAGTGTGCCCTTCCTCTGTCTCTAGCCCGAGCCCGGCAGCCTCACTGAATAATGCCCCTTCCTCAAACGGCTCTGCTTCTCCCTGATTTCCTGCATCATCCGGATTTACCGGTTCTGTTACACCCTGGGAGGAGAGACAGGCTTGTCCTGTTCAGGGCTGGCGATATTGGAAGAAAAACCTATGCAATGCAGCATCCTTTGGGGACGTTCTGGATCTTCTGGTGTCTTCTTTGGTCTTCTCCCCTCCGGAGCTTTCTACATCCACAACCGGAGGCTCATCCTCCGAAGTCGTTTGGCCTTTCTTTTTCGCCGCCCTTGTAGTTCTGGCTTTCTTGGGCGGTGGAGGAACATCCTCCTCCTCAGCTTTCTCCACCTCCTCCTCGTCCGAGGACCTGCTGATAGTCAGGGTCTTCCACCTGCGTTTGCCGATAGGTTTCCTTTTTGCTGCAGGTTGAGTCCCCTTAGGGCTTCTGACCTTGATTTTGAAAGGAGAGGCCTTGGCTGTTTTCCCTTTGGGGTCCTCTTCCCCGGATTCCTCTGAAGTGGACATGGGGTTAAGATTCCCCATCAGGTCGAAAGTGAGGGGAACATCGGCATTTTCCAACACCCAGACCTCATGTTTGATCCAAGCAAAGGTATATTTTAGCACCGGAGCCATTAAGTCCTCCAACTCTGTCACCTCAGGCTCATTCCAGTCAATATCCGCTACTGACCTATCCTTGATGGGTTCATAGACATGGTCCTGGACCAGTTTTCCATCATCCTCCAGCTGATCTGGAATCAGCTTCACATTGTACTGCCTAATTGCCTCTACTGGCAGCCGGGAATACCTTTTCCTTCGTGCATCAAGGTCATCCTTGATGTTGACCCAGTAGTCCTCCAAGTCCTCCTTGTGCCTGTATTCCCGGGTAGCCCTTTTCTGTGCCCCTCCGGTGATGTCAAAATTCATTCTCTTTGAATGGAAAGAGAATCCATAGGCTGCCAATTCCTCACCTGCAGTGTGAGCTGATTGAATAGAAGGACACATCACATCTACGCCAATCCCAAGAGGGAAGTCACCTCCAAAACCAGTTTTATGTTTCTCCTTCTTGACCACCGTATCGAACTCACAAATTTGTCTTACGACCTCCAGCAGCACTATGTGGTCAGTGGGATACCTGGGCAATCTGTAGGGAGCAACGGGGCATCCATCAATCTGGAGATAAGTGAAAGTGGGGAACTGGATGAACCAGGCCCCATAATTCTTAATCAACCCCCTAGCCCCATCGGACAATCTGATGTGCTCCGCATTCTGAAGGGTCCGGGTAATGTGCATAGTGAAGGCATCGTTGGCCCTCCTATAATCTCCGTGTCCGAGGTGCAATTCCGGATAGACCTCATAGATAATGTCCTGTCCAATAGTTCCTGCCGGAGTCAGTCCCTTGTAGGGATAGGAGATGGCCAGTATGTATATAACAAAGGAGGACATGGTAAACTTCTTTCCTTCCAAAACATTCCTCAGTTGCCTATCTATCTCTGCACTGATAAGTCCTGCCCAGTGGTAATTCGTTCCTTGACCTATCTTGGTGATCACATGGACCATCCAACTTTCCAATACCCCGGCAGTTTTGAGTCCGGCCACCCTGCTCAACAGTGTGATGGCATCATAAATATCTGGCCTGAACTTCACCCTGTGCAACTGTTTGGGCAATTTAGAGTGGTGAGACTTGGGCTTCTCAAGCCATGAGTTAATAAGCTGTTGAGCCTTGACTAGCTCGTTCTCATAATACGTGCGAGCAGTGTCAATGTTTAGGGCGCAAACCGAGGGGAGATCCGGCATGCTGAAAGCTCGGGCAATGGAGGCTGGACTGAAATTTGCCAACACCCATCCCTCAGTACTAACTACCATCTGTGTGTCAAAGGCGTACTGCCTAGCACACTCCAAAATCAGCTCGTAACACTGGACTGCTGGAGGGAACCCTGCCACGGGTACCAACCCTGAGTTCATCATCCCTTGCCTCAATGCCGATTGGTCCTTCTCAGCTGTTCTCTGTTTGAATTCCTCGTAACGCCAGGCACCAACGTTGGTATCAGACACATCTGCCCACACGGAGGATATCTTACTCTCTGGGACCTGACTCTTCATGTCTAATCTCAATTTTTCTGTCTCGGAAACTGCAGATGCCCCCGCACCACCTTTGGACTTCCCAGCAGCAGCTTTGCTTGATTCAGCCTGCACATCCAAGAATTATTATTAGAATTTAATTATTAAGCTCATATCCATCCAAAAGGTTAGCATACATCACACAAATCCATTAAAACCAAATGCCAATTGCCAATCTTCCAAGATCCGGAGAAATCAAATAATCCGGGAAAATCGTATAATCCGGGAAAATACATTCGGGGCGGAATTCCGGAGAAATCTGACCCAGACGGACGCCTGCCACCAAAGCACTATTAGCCATGTAAATCATTAATATGCTCGGAAATCAAAGGAAAATCATCAATTTTACTCTTTGGCAATCAAGAAATAGGCATTAACAATCACTCCATCAATTCCCTCATCGAAATATACAAAAGAATGTAATCAGACAGGAAATCCGGAAAAATCCGAATGGGACGGACTTTCGCGAACGGCATCAAATGCACCGGAAATTAACCCTGTCCGCGGAATAAAAGGAAACCGGGAAAATCCGGGAGACCAGAAATTCTGCGACAGCCTCGGAAACCCGAAAAATGGCAAAACGTGCACCAAAACAGGAGTGACCACAAGATCTTCATTATCAAAGCTCGAATGAACCCAAAACCGACGACAATCACCAGACTCGAATATGCAAAGAGGGTCCAACACTCAGAAGCACTCAAAGGAAGGATCCCATACTAAAATGACGATGCCCTAAATCGAACAACCACATATCCGCCATTAAAACCAGAGCAAGCTTTTAGGGTTAAAATATCAGTTCGGGATTTACCTAAAAGCCCTCTAATCCTCACAGGACGGGGAAGCTAACATAAAAAGAGGCGAAAGTCATTCAAACACAAGATCAAATCATCGCTTTAACCGACACACCAAGAAAACCCTAAATTCGCATGGTAACACATCCCGCACCCAAAACAATTAAGCAACACGACCCAGAATTCCGTCTAAAGTGTAAATATGCAATCAAGCGGATAAACGGAACTCATAGGGCACGAGAGATGGGCTTCAAATAAAAAAGACGGATCAAACCGACTGAATAAATACGACACCCAAAGTCAAAATATGAGCCGACCCCAAAATTCAACAACGCCCAGTACAAGAAAATCTCAAATCACCATGCAAACAAACGGAAGGACGACGAATACATACCATGGATCAAGACGAGCAGAAATCGAGCTTGGAAAATCAATCCACGTGACAACACATCCAGGCAACGAGATACTGGCAGCAACACTCAAGCAATCCACGCGCAAACAATCCAAGATCAAACCTCGAAGCTCAAACGGAAGTTCTGAATCGCCAGAGCAGAAAACAAGGAAGCAATCGAAGTTGGAATGAATCTGAAAATACCCTAAATTCGCCCTTATACCCGTCTGAACCAAGATACCTCAGCCATTAATGCGCGAAAAGACGTTTCTGACAAGTCTGGAAACCCGTGCCCCAAGTGGAATTTCGGAGAATCCCAGAATGCGCGGAGACACGGATTCCGCGGAAATGCAGGAACCGGGGAAATCAGGATGATCGGGATTTTGACGGAATCCGGGAAAATCCGACTGGACAGGAAAATCCCGAAGTTAGGAAAAAACTCGGAATCGGAGAATTCGGCAAGAGACGAACAAGGAACCAGGGCCGGAGAAATCCGCCGGAGGCGGAGAATCCCGGATCCAGGTAAAAACCCGGACTTGGCCAAAAGCTTAATTTCAAACAATATCAACCCCAAGGCTAGGGTGAAGCCAGCAAAACCAACATGTCAAGACCCCAAAATGATAAATCCAATAAAATCAAAGGTCAAAGACACAACGAAGAAAGGGGGTCCCCCACTCCAAGTGGGGCGTGTGTGCAAAAATTGCACAACAAATGGCGACTCTGCTGGGGAAATGCTCCTGAGCATTTCGATGACAAACTGAAATCAAGAACCCAGAACTCTGGTTTCATCGCAAGTACCTAGCCGCCACCCTAAGTCAAAGCAAAGAAACTCTCAGACATTCAGACATTCCTATACCAGGGTCCAAGTGTGTGCAGGTGCATATATTACCTACCTTCAGTTGCAAAGAACCAGACTTGGTATGAACAGGCTACGTAAAGATTCTGACCCTAAAAGTAACCTGGATAGAGCCTCGCTGCCAGTCAGGCGTTCATAGCCCCGACGAGGTTATCGCTGTGATCCTCCTGAACATAGCTCTACTGCCAGCCAGGCGTCTATAGCCCCGGTAGAGATATTCAGATCCCCCTGATGAGTTGAATTCGAACCTCAAGATTTTCAATATCCATTTCTTTTCTTTTGCTTCTTCTCTCTTCTTTTTTTTTTATACGAATATTTCTTTTTACTCAACTTATTCAACCTGTGAACAGTGAAGTTCACACTCAGGGCTGAGAACCACAGTGGCACTAGAGCAGAAAAAGATTTTTCACCTGTCCAGACCTTGTAAGGACCTTTTACGACTTCAGGTATATTTAAAGATTAAAGGTATAAGACCCCAATACATTCCTGTGCAGAGTGACCAGAAAATCTTCGCCTTACCACAAGGACAAGTAACATAGGCAACGGAATTCATACCATAACATTCTGGAAAAGAGATTAAAGTTTGTAAGGGAAATATCAGAAACATTAGACCTGTTGTGCCACCATTATCATACAGATACACCCACAATCCCACAAGGAGGTACGACCAAAAGCAAGAGCAACGCAAAGCAAAACAAACAAACCAAAGCAGACCTACCCTAACCAAACAAAGCCAGCAAAACGAAAGGGAAACCTACCCTAACCAAAACAAACAAACAAGCAAAGAAAGCAACCTAACTAACTATTTACAGGGGAAAGAGCTGAGAACAGCTCAAGACTGGAAATAATGTTTAAGATACTGCCCATTAACAGGCAGTGGCATGTCCTCTCCCGTGAGAGTCCTCAGACGGAAGGCATTATCTCCCAGAATTTCAGCAATCTGGTAAGGACCAAGCCATAATCTATCAAACTTACCATGGCTACCCTTCTGATCATGCGGCTTGTCCCAATACAGAACAAGGTCAGAAATCCTAAAGGCTTTGACCTTAGCTCTCCTGTCAAACCATCGCTTGACTACCCCCTGATGTTTGGCGAATCTTTCAAGGGCATTATCCCGTTTTTCCTCAAGATGCAACAATTCAGCTAATCTCGCTTCCCTTCTATCACCCTCATCATAAAACTTGTTGATAAACTGCAGAGTTGGGATTTTAAGCTGGATAGGGAAAACTGGTTCCAGACCGTACACTAAATGATAAGGAGAGGTACCAATGGAGGACTTAACCCGAGTACGATCGGCCCAAAGAGAAAACCTGAGCTGGGTATGCCAATCCTTTGGGTTCTTCTCTAACAGTTTTCGGACAACAGTCAACAGGTTCTTATTAGAGGATTCAGCTAGACCATTCCCCTGGGGATAATAATTAGATGCAAACTTAACAACAATGCCATGATCAAAAGCCCAGTTTGAGAATTTCAAAGATGCAAAGGTAGGACCATTATCACACACAACAGCAAAACGACATCCAAACCGATTGAGAATGGCAGATTCTAAGAAATCGATTACTACTTCTGATGTACACTGCCTACAAGCAAATGCTTCAGTCCACCTTGTAAAATAATCAGTAATGGTGAGAATATACCTGTGTCCGGCAGAAGATGGTGGATTGATGGGGCCGATGAAATCCATACCCCATTGGGCAAAAGGTTTTACCTCAATAACAGACTGGAGCGGGAGCGCTGCACACCTTTCCCGTGTCGCTGCAGCTTGACAAGTGTGACAGGTCCGAACATGATGATGAACATCCTTGAATAGTGTAGGCCAGTAGTATCCCGCCCGTAAAATCTGGTTCGTAGTAGCAATAGCAGAACCGTGACCGGTGCCATATTTCTCATGAAACTCATTTATTACTCTTTCTGCTTCCTGTTTTCCAAGGCACCTTAAGTAAATACCTTCGTGATTCTTCTTGTATAGGACGGATCCTTTCAGCATGAAACCATCACTTTTCAGTCTCAAGGCCCGCCTCTGTACTGCATTTAAACGATCAGGAGCTCGCTGATTCAGCAAATAATAAACTATATCATCATACCAACCATCCGGTGAAACCGCTCCAACGTCATAATTACAGATAGACAATTCAGGACCTATCTCTGCCATGGTCTGGGTGAGTCCCTGTCCTCTTACCAGCCTCATGGGCTGGATCTCAATGTCATACTCCTGTAGCATGGTTACCCATTTAGCTCTGCGCTCCCCTAACTCATTCTGCATCAGCAATAACTTAACTGCAGAATCAGGAACAATTGCAAACACCTTGTTTCTGAGGATATAGTGCCTAAATTTCTTTACTGCTCGAACAAGGGCATATGCCTGCTTCTCCACATATGGGTATTTCAACTCAGCATCCTTCAATGGCATGCTCATGAAAGCGATAGGATGCTCATTCCCCTTATCAGACTTTTGTGTCAGCATTCCAGCACATGAGTGGTCTAAAGCAAAGGAATAAATATAGAACGGTTTACTATAGTCTGGACTCACCAACACTGGAGCATCAGCAATGGCTCTCTTAATCTCTGCAAAGGACTGCTTCGCTTCTGTGGTCCACTCGATCTTGGCATCTTGTTTTAACATGGCATTTAGTGGTTTGACAATCTCAGCAAATCCAGTGATGAATTTCCTGACAAAATTAATCTTACCAAAGAAAGATTTCATCTCTTTCTTGCTAGCAGGCGGCTGAATTCTTAGGATGGCTTCCACCCTCTCTGGATCTATAGCAATGCCCTTTTCTGATATTACGTGCCCTAACAATTTGCCCTCTGTGACCCCGAAAATACACTTCTTGGGATTCAAAGAGATGCCGAATTCCCTGCACTTCTGGAACACCTTACGCAGATCTGAGATATGATCCCCTCTGTTTTTGGAGAAAACAGTCAGATCATCCATGTAAATAATAATGCACTTTCCTATGATGTCCTTGAAAGCGATATCCATAGCTCGTTGAAACGTGGCTCCTGCATTGATAAGCCCGAATGGCATCCTCCTGTAGGCGAAAGTTCCCCACTTGGTCGTAAAGGCAGTCTTGTGCCTGTCCTCATACTGGACCATCACCTGATTATATCCTGAATAGCCGTCCAGAAAGGACATCATCTGCGATCCATTAACCACTTGCAACACCTCATCCAACGAGGGAACTGGATAATTATCCTTTTCAGATGACCTGTTCAGATTTCTGAAGTCAACACAGAGCCTAATTTCACCGTTCTTTTTTCTAACTGGCACCAGGTTTGCCACCCAAGTAGAATGCCTGACAGGGAATATAATTCTAGCGGAGAGCAGTTTCTGAACTTCCTTCTGTATGAGTGGCTCCAACAGCGCATTAATAGGTCTCTGCCTCTGTCTAAAATGCTTAGCCCCTGGCTTGAGAGGTATAGTGTGAGTTATGATGGATGTATCGTAAGTCTTCAAGTCTTCATAACCCCAGGCCACTATGTATGGAAAATCATATAAGGCCCTGATTATTCCCTGTCTTTCTTCAGGGGTACAAATCTTACCAATGAAAACATTCCTTACATCATCTTCAGTGCCTACATTGTGAGTGTCACACTGCCCACTGATAGACTCTTTCTTAGATTCCTGTTCCTGATCTCTGATTTTGTCCATATCGAAAATCCTCTCTAGCTGTACCATTCCTCTTGGAATAGTATTGGACTTCAAGTTTAGCACACCTTCCAGATCCAATTCTGCTTCCTGAGGTTCTGTTTCGTCAATGATCTGTGAAGCAAAAACATCAGTGTTCGTGATAAAGTCAAGGATATGCTTATCATCCTCAAACACCTAAAAATTAGTCACATTGTCGGGGACTGACGGGACAGGAGTTAATTCAACAGTAAACTTCTTCAATCCTGACAAAGACAGGGGCTGCAAAGTACTGGCCGCTTGAGCTAGAGAATCAGCAGTTTGATTCTTCTTCCTTGGGATCAATTGGATATTAAAAGCGTCGAACCCCTCAATGAGGTCCCACACTCTATGCCTATAGTTGGTCATTCTCCTGTCGTGGCAGGCATACTGCTTTCTTACTTGTTTGACCACTAATTCTGAGTCACCAAAAACTTGTAGGACCTTGACCTTTTTCTTGAGTGCCATAAGGAGTCCGAGAATTAAAGCTTCATATTCAGCCACATTATTTGTACAATGAAATTGGAGTCTATGAGCTGCGAAGAAACTCTTACCTCTGGGACTTATCAATTCAAATCCAGCTCCAGCCCCTTGCTTGGACTTAGATCCATCAAACTTGAGAGTCCAGTACTCCGCAGCGGTGGTCTTCTTCATTTTGTCTCTTGGTTTATCAGTAATAGAGGTTTTCACAGCCACAACAGGTTTCTGATTCTCAGACTTTGCCTGCAGACTCTGTTCATCTGTACCAACTTCCTGAGATGGATTTATGCTTTTGTACACTTCTTTCACTGCTGTCTGACACAAGCAACACTCCAATTCTGAGTGAGAAGCATTGTGAACTCTGCACCAATTCGGCAAGAGTAACTCCTTAAAACTTGTCCTCCTTCCCAAGTGAGTTTGATTTTCTACGCATTGCTTAATGAAATCCTGGAAGTTGTCCAGTAAGCTGATCTGTCTATCCTCAGATTCTTCTTCTTCCTCAACTGATTCTGTTAGGGCTTCAACAAGACTGGACCCTGTTTCAGCGTCCACTGGCATCGCATGCAACATCAGCACCTCTTCTACATCTAATTCTTCATATGGGGCAGTCAGCAAGTAGTTTCCCATTCCAGCTTCTGATATGAGAACCTCAGTCGAAGTCTTTTGGTATTCTGTTATCATGTACTTCATTCTAGGCTCCCTCTCAATCCTTATCTGATTGGGCACTCCCTTCCAGGGAAGCCACATGTGAGAGTGGTCGGTAGACACATACCCATTCAGGGCCCTGGTGAAATCTCTTCCTAAAATTAAACCGTATGCATCAGGAATGTCAGCTACCTGAATGTTAATAACCTGTTGGATTCTAGGATCAGAAGCGATCTGCATATGGATCATGTTAAGTTCCCCTACCACACTTACTTCGGTCCTATCCAACTGAGTCACCTTTTTCTGGGAATCAGCAGGTGTAATTCCCAGAGCCCTACAAACTCCAAGAGGCATCACATTAGTGGAAGCACCAGAATCCAACAGACAATTATGGAGGTTCTTACCAAAGATTCTGACAGAAATCAGAAATGGAGGAGTCTCCGTTTTTCCTTGGAACAAAATGGGCTGAGTATCCATCTGGGCCACTTGAGTTCTGTCCTTTTCTTTTCCTCTATCTCCAGGGGGGGAATTAGTCCTATCCGGTGTCTGACTTTGTGTGTTCACAGGTTGAAAACTGGAGATCTGGCTGTCATGCTCCCCAGAAGATTTGTCCAATGTCTTTGAATTTGCATCATAAGTACCCAAGACAGCTTTTCTAATTGCAGGAAACCTCAACAATTCAAAAGCAGAAAGGTTTACCTTTAATTTTTTGAATTCCTCTGCGACGTACGAAGCCATATGTTCCTCACTCATATCA
>VDFB02105785.1:60786970-60812056 GCA_007258455.2 Sequoia sempervirens | reverse complement strand
CTATAAATATGGTAGAATTGTATGGATTTCAATTAAGATCGGGGAAGGATCTTCAGGGGCCCACCATCACTTAAATTAATGAAGAACCTGAGGCAGATCTAGTAGAAGAGCATCCTTTTCCCGACTAATTTTAGCCTAAACTAGTACAAAGGGAAGTCTCTCAACCTGAATTTTATTTTCTCAATGAGTTATGTAATGTTAACATCAAGATTCCTTTGTTGTAGTCTATCAAGGATGTTCCTGTCTATACAAAGATAGTTCATGATCTATGCACTCAAAATTGAAAGAAGAAACAAGACTCAAATATTTTCCAAGATATTGGAAAGTTGGAAAACCTTATGCTTGGGAACATAACCATTCCTAAGTAGTCGAATCTAGGGAGTCCTATCAACAAGGTATCTATTGGTAAAGTTAGCAGTCCTGTCACCCTTGTTGATTTGGGTGTTGGAATTAATGTTACAACAAATGAAACAAAGGAAAGATTGCCACTAGAGGGACTTAGGCCTACTCCCATAGTTCTTCAAATGGAAAATCGATTGTTAGTCAAAATAGAGGGTATGATTGAAGATTAGTCCTTTCCATTGATTCATGGGAATGCCTAATTGACTTTATGGTTTTATAGTTGAAGATTAAGTTGGAGGGATACCCCTTGATTTTGGGATGACCTTGGTTAGTGGATGTAGATGAATTCATTAATTTTTGGTCAGGAAACATGGTCATCTCTAATGGTGAGCACATATTTGACTTTATACCCACCAGCACAACCCTTGTTGGAGATAGAGGATCTAGTATGGGTAGATAGTGACTTGGATGAGTCATTTCCAATCTTGATAATTGATCAAGCATTAGATATTGAAGAACCCATTGAAGATAATATTCTTGTTAATTTTCTTTAGAATAGGTATACATTTAATGAAATATTTGAAAGCATGGTCCTCCATTTGGGTATAAATATTCAGTGTCATTTTAGAAAATTTCCACTAGTATATAACTCACAATCTATCCAACACTTTGTTACATTACATTAGTTGCTAGCTCATAATTGTTTGTATAGTTCATTTTTACTTTCAAAAAATTCTAGCAATACAACATCCACTTCACAAGTACTAGCCATTGATTCACTTGCACAATCAGAGCCCATGGAAACTTACCTAATCATACACTTATTATTAATACACATTTGACTACTAAAAAAATCCAAGATCTTATTTCCATGCTTAGAACTCATAAAGATGCATTTTCTTGGGAATACCAAGATATGCATAGCCTTCATCTTGACACCTGCACCCATTATATTTACATTGAAGAAGGTAGTCATCTAGTTAGACAACCACAACGACGGCTCAATCCCATCTTGCAAGGAATAGTTAAAGAGGAGTTACAAAAATTGTTAAATGTTGGGTTTATATATCCTATTCCAAATAGTCAATGGGTCTCTTGTCTAGTTGTGGTTCCCGCGAAAAATGGTAAGTGGATAATTTGTGTTGATTATAGAGCACTTAATAAAGCTACTAAAAAGGATCGCTTTCCTTTTCCATTTATTGATCAATTATTGCACATTCTTGTAGGTGAAAATTTATTTTATTTTTTGGATGGTTTTAGTGGCTACAACCAAATTTGTATAGCACCAGAAGATCAGGACAATACTACCTTCATTTTTCCTTGGGGCACGTTTTCGTTTAATGTTTTTCCATTTGGTTTATGTAATGCCCCTACCACTTTTCAAAGGGAGATTTTGAACATTTTTATGGAGCTTGTAAATGATTGTGTTGAGGTGTATATGGATGATTTTATTGTCCATGGAAATAATTATGAAGAAGCTAAAAAAAATTTAGAGAAGGTACTTAGACGTTGTATAGATACTAATTTATCATATCATTAAGTCATGAAAAGTGCCATATGTTTATGATAGAAGGGATAGTACTTGGTCATTACATTTCTTCCAAGGGTATTCAAGTCGATCCCAAGAAGATACAAATCATTTAGGAATTGCCTACACCCACTAGTCAAAAGTATGTGAGTAGTTTTCTAGGACATGCAAGGTACTATAGGAGGTTTATCAAAAAAATTAGTAACATTGCCTCCCGCTTGTTTGTTTTCTTAGAAAAAGTTGTTGCTTTCTCTTGGACACCTAAATGTCAAGCAGCATTTGAAGCCATTAAGACCAAAGTTGTAACCACACTAGTTGTATCAATGGGTATTTTTCTGCAATGGTTAGCAGATTAGATCAATAATATAAACCCAAAGAAAACTATAAAGCACAATGAAAGCAAATAACAAATAAAAATTATTATACCATATTTCCTTTGAAGCCTCCATGAATCAACTCCATAGCACCTTATAACTTGCAGCAAATATGTGATTGTTGTCCTCATATTTGAGTGTGTGACCAATGACTATGACAATAACAATGTCCAATATAAGGTTTGAAGGATTTGGAATGACAAATGTTATGCTATCATGCAAATGATAAGCATAAAAACTATGCCAATATGACTATGCCTATGAAATATCAATATGACTATACCTAAATGAGTAATGAAATCAAATATGAATATTGCAAAGAATCCTAAGAAATGTAAGCATAAGCGTTGTTAGTCCAAAATATGAGCAAAATTGGAATTTTATAGAAAATACAATTTTAGACAGACAACCGAGATTAAAAGTTGATGGAAGCCTAAAATCAAAGATCAAGATTGTGTGTGACAACCCATAATTAGGGTTAGGGGAAAAATATGAAATGAGTGGCTAAGATGCAATTTTAGAAAATCACATTGATGGTTGAGAATAAATGTGACAATTAGCCAAAAAGATAAAGATTTTGAAAATCAAGAAAGATGTAAAAGCATCTGACAAAAAAGATACATCTTGAAAACCCGGGTTAAAGCGACAGTATTAATTTGTGACGATAGCGAAGATACCTCGGAAAATCAAGAATCTCGCCTAATTACTTGATTTATGGAAGAAGATTACCATTTTTTAAATAAAATTAATTCAAAAATATGGATTTGTGTGATGGTAAATAATTGATTTCCAGATTATTTACTAAAAGAAGTGACAGTTAAGATAATTATTTAAGTTAGGGAATGTGATTAATTAAATAGATTAATAAATCCATTTAATTATAAGATTTAAGAATTAGTGACATATTAAATAAATAAATAAAATATATTTATTTAATAATCAGGAAGACATAAATGAATAAAGGTAATTATGGGAAGATTTAGACAATTAATGAAGTATTTAATAAATAAATAAATAATATTTATTTAATAATCATGAAGAATAAAAAGACATGAATTAATTAAATAATTATGAATTATTTAATTAATAGTCGAAGGTGGACCAAGGACATAATTAAAATTTCATAATTATGTTAGGATGAAAGTGGTAAAAATAGAGCTTGCAGGCTTAGGTCATTTTTATGTGTCTACATTTTGCCCCTCTTTGTCATAATGTAGCATGTCGCCTTGTGACAAAGAAAATAAGTTAATGTCATGCCCCAACAAAGGTACATAGTATCGATGCCCCCTCAAGAAATTGTTCAAATTTTGGCTAGGTGACAAAAAAATTTGAAAGTGTCCCCAAAAGTCAATTTTGTGATGGGAAAGACAATGGCGTAGATGGTTTCAGATTCTCACATGATTAAAGCAACCAAAAGGGTGGTCAAAGTTGGTCAAAAAGAACCTCTAATAATAAAAGATTTGAAAAATACCATTTTGACCCTATAAATAGGTTGAAAATGGGGTAAAAGCCAATTCATTTTAACTTTTCACCCTAATAAATTTGAGAGCTTAGAGCAATGGGAGAAAATACAAAGATGGTGATTCCAGTGACTGAGCACCATGGGGAGATCATGTGGACCTACAGACAGCCAGAGGGCTCAAAGCCAGTGGTACGTACCCATATCTTACTTTGTCTTTTCATCATTTTTCATGTCATTTCTAGGGTTTTAGGTTGGTTAATGAATGTGTTGCACCACATATGCATGCATGTAAGCCGCATTTGCATTCACGTTCGATGCATTTGATGCGTCACAACACAAATGCAAAGGGTCATTAGGATAGGACATGAATGTGTGATGCATTTGAAATAAAGTGTGACACATTCACAAAATTGTGTCGTAAATGAGAGCTATAATGCCACATATGACATGTTGAGATGCATTCATTAGGCAAAATGACGAATTCGAATGAAGTGATGCATATGTGATAAATCGTAACACAAGTGTATTGTTATGACACAAACACGAGCCAGAACAATGCAATTGACAAAACAAGATGCAATTTAAGCACGAAGTGACACAAATGTTTTTTCATGACACAAATGAAGTCAACGTGATGCATTTGACTTTGAATTTGACCAAGGCTGACATTACTTGACTTCAAATTTTGAATGAGTTCAAATTAAATAAATGATAATGATGATTTTTAAGAAGATGTTGATGCATGTTGTACCATGTGTAGAGACAGGTAGAGCCCATCTATATGTGCGAGAGTAGGCCATCAACTTATAGATTCTAAGACTAGTTGATAGATCGAGAGGTCAGGTAATTGATGCGATTGGGTTTATACTATGTCACCTATATGCCCATTGTCCAGGCTAATAGGAGACTATTAATAGCATTTTCTGAGTGATGGCATTTTGAGACTTGTTCATTCCACTTACCGACAGGGGAGGTGACGATTACCCTAGAGGATGTATACTAGATTCTGCATATTCCTATCAGAGGAGAGCGGATTGTGTATGATCTATAGTGAGGAGTAGAGGCCATGCTAGAGGTATACGAGGTCAATGATGCCACAATGGGATGCCATTTTGTGCACACTGATTGTCGGGATCCTCATGCTAGATCATCGAGGACATGGATTCCCAATCGGATGGGGGGATGTACTTGTTCAAATGCAATAGGACAAAGTTTTGTTTTCCTAGGGGCCATGTCTACTAGGAATGTTGTATCATCAATTGCATGAGGTCATCTACAAAGGGGTGAGCAACATTAGTTGCTGTACAACTCTACTGATGATCTGGGCATGGGATCATATCCTTGTGTTCCATCCACCGATCTAGAGGAAACAATTGGTAGATGATATGCCATATGTTTACTTATATATAAGACCTCTTCAACAAATGGGAGTGGGAGGGACAGACAACTGGAGGCATAGGATTGATATGATGACATCATTCGTGTGGAGGCCTTATAGAGATTGCACACCATGGGATGATGAGGTAGACCACCTACCATTTTGCATATAATTTTGATATTTGATTGGTCGGATAGTGCAAAGACAACTTATCATAGAGATGTATCTGCCACAGCATGCACTTCAACAATTCAGAGAGTAGTAGGGTGTGTCGATGGGGACAATAGAGTATGTGCGGTCGTCTCATGAGCTTGGGTGGGGTCCATCCATATCAGTGTCCTTCACAGAGCAATAGATTGATAGCCTGGTGGCATAGCCATGGGGTTGGAGGGGAGGTGTTGTAGATCCTGGGATGACAGACTTTGACTTGTGGTGGCAAACCCATAGACCGATTCCATTTACTGATCCTAATGTACCAGCTCCTGTTTATCGAAGATCCATTATTTCAAGGGTGCAAAGAGGGGGACAGAGAGGTAGGGGGAGGGTTAGAGATGGAGGCTAGGGAGATGGGGGGAGAGGTAAAGATGGAGGCTAGGGAGATGGGGGGAGAGGTAGAGATGAAGGTCAAGGAGATGGTGGTAGAGGAGATGGTGGGAGAGGTGGTGGGGATGATAGAGGACATGACAAAGGTGATGATGCGGGTGGTGGATAGAGGAGGAGAGGGGGAGATAGAGGGAGAAAACCATAGAGAGTTAGGTAGCATGTCGAGAGAGTGGCACTAGATGCTATCCTCGAGGTGCTAGAGGAGGAGGAGAGAGATGAGGGGCCAAAATAGGAGGGTAGATAGGAGGAGGAGGGACTAAGATAGGAGGAGGAGGCCCTTGAGGTCAGAGGAGAGGAGGGAGTTTCCAAGGGTGAGGAGGATACTGGTGATGAGGAGGATGTGGATATTAGAGAGGAGATGGATGAGATAGAGTGACAACTTCGAGAGCAGATGATTGATGGGGATCTAGACATAGCTAGTGTGCCACTATTGCCACGAGATGCCACCATAGATCAGAGATTGGAAGAAATGCATAGGAGATTAGATGTGGCTACGACAGAGGTCAGTACCCTATGAGAAGAGCTCAAGGTGATACAGGTGGAGAGGGACCAAGCAGAGATCTAGTGGAGAGAGACATAGAGCTAGTGCAGTCAATTTGCATAGTTATGCACCAAGCTAGTTGGATATGTTATGCAGGAGTTGGCCATAGTGAGCGAGAGAAGAGGGTAGCATAGGATGTTGTATGAGCACACTGTTCATAGATCAAAGAGATCCTTGATTGCCCAAGTCAGCTAGTCAAATAGGGACAGGATTAGGGAGCAGTTGCAGTAATAGCAGTCGTAGCCAGAGCAGTGTGGGTGGCTTGACTTCCCTAGGACATACCTAAGTTCACAAGTTCCATCATAGGAACTCCTCCAGCCACAAGTCAGGGCACTCGCATGGGTCATTAGGTTCAGGTCACAGATCGGTACATGGTCAACCTCCAATGATAGACCCTTTGGCCTCTCATACTTAGGCAACAGTGTCATCCTAGATGCATGTTATAGTTGAGATAATGCCATCAATGACAGTTCCATCAGTTTCCCTGACATAGGCCACAGTGACAGATCCCTTAGCCTGCTAGGCACAAGTTACAGTACCCATAGTGGCATTGATTCCTTTGATAGAGCATCCATCTCCCAAATCTTCTCCTCGAGGGGATGATGAGAGCGCATCATAGACATGTTTGTTACTATCTTGTTTTAGGAAATTTCAGACACATATGTTTTGACCATTGAGCTTGTGAGCTCTTATTTTTGGGATATCTCCTAACTTTAACCTATGACATTATATTTTTTGAGATGATGATATATATGATGGAGTTTTGATGTGACCTATATGCTTTCTGTGATGTGATGTGATTTATGCATTATGATGTATGTTTATGTGATGTCTATGTGGATTATGATTTTATGATTCCTATGATGATGTTATTTATATGCCATGTCATGTATACCTTATGATAGTTACTTATGATGAGATGCAATGATGATATGATGTCATGATGATGTTATGCCATGAATGATGATGATATGCATAATGTATTTATTCAAATGAATTCCATGTTTATGAGTATGTTAATGCATGGCTATGTATAATGCAATATGTGATGCAATGTATATGGTTTTGATGAGATAAATGATGTATGTATGGATCTAATGCACGCTTATATGATCATGTATGCACTTTTTTTTTATGTCACAGGATATCATCGTGAGATGGATGGGAGAAGATGACAAGATAGATCGAGATACATGTTAGTTCCTACACCAAATCCTTAACCATGTTACCATAGGACTTTAATATTTATTGCTCTTAATCATCATTGGATAGATTATTGCAATGGCCAACAAACACCATGATATGACATAGATCAAGGTGTACAAGTTTTTACCATCACATGAGACAAGTAGTCATAGACAAGGATGATCATGACTCATACTAAGAGTTCGATTGCCCCAATCTTTTTGTCGCAATCAACCACAAGCATAGAAAGGAAAATAAAGCCAACAAAAACAAGTCATGAAATTGTGTTGCTCCTCTACATCCTATTTCTAGGAAATCCTCGAGGAACTAGCAACATGACTGCCTAAAAAAGATAAGATAAACCCATCATCATGATACATTGTTGTTTCTCTAAATCTTCTTTTCAGGATGTCGATGAGAGACTAGTAACATGATAGTTTAAAAATATATGACGAGTCAATCATTATGAAACATTGTTGTTTCTCTAAATCCTATTGCCAGGATGTCATTGAGAGACTAATAACAAGATGAAAGATAAAAGAACATAATGCCAAGATAATGTTTTCCAAGTGTTTGCCAAGTGTGTTTGAATGTCAAGTGTTTTGATGTCAAGATGTTAGGTTTGACGATGTCAAGATTCCAAGCTGTAATTTTTTTCCAATGTCAAGATGAAAATTGTCAAAGTTTTCCAAATTTGGGAAGGACACATCTTAAATGATGTCAACGTCGACAGGATCGATCCTTAAATGTCAAGAGGATCTCTCAAAATGTCAGATGACGGTGACGATGCCTAGGAAGGACACATCCTAAGGAATAAATGACATAGGTTGTTCTTCAAGATACATCTAAAGAATAACCAAGAGTTGAAGATTTGAAAGGTTATGATAAATTGACTTGTTTTGACTAAGTTTTACTAAAGTCAACTAAATTTGACTACATGTTGATATTGACATGCTGATTAGTTTGACAGGTTGAATAAATGATTGTCATAATTTTCTTTAGAAGTTTTCCAGTTTGGACATGATTTGCTTTGACTTTAAGACTTTTAATGTGTGTTTCAGTATAGTGCCATGAACCCTACTAGACTGACCTAGTGCGGCCTCAGGGGCTCATTGATAGATGGCCTTTCCTACGTCATACACTCAGAGACCTCATAGTTCGACATGACCAATGACTTTGTCTTGATGACTAAAGCTTGAGTCATGATTTTATTTTGAAAAACCTAAAAGGACTAACATAATGTCTCAGGGACTCAAAGACGAGCCTTTCCTATGTAGCAAATGCATAGAGACAAGGTAGTTTGGACAAATGTCAAAGACTGACTAACTTGACAGACTTAACAAGGAATGTCATTTTGTGTTTTCCTTCAAGACATTTTATGTTGTTTGTGTCTTTTTTTAGGACTTTTACAACTACCGAGACCATGTGTGATACCCACTATAGTCACATGATAAAAAATTTCCACTAGTCAAGTTCAAGACTTAGCCAATTTTGAAGGACGTGAAAAGGATATGCATGGGATGACAGATGGACAATATGCAAGACTTGATGTCAACCATTTGTCAATCCTAAAAGGATAGGTGCAATGTCATGGCAAGTGTCATAGTAGTGATGGAAAATGTGTTTCATTATGGACCAAGGTAGATAAAGTGATAGTAGATGGAAGAGCAATGATTGACTACGCATGGCACCTGTTTGCCAAGTTTTCACCATGGTACTTATTCAAAGCACCTGTTTGCTAGGTTTTCACTATTGGATGAATTATTTATTTTTACTATTTTTGTCATATTTTTATTTTTTTGGTGTCATCAAGATGCCTATTTTCCAGGTTTTCATCAGGGTGACATTTTTTTATATTTTTCATTTTTTTGTATTTTTAAGGTTTTTGGCTCAACTTTCTACATAGAAATTTTGAAGATGTAGATTGTTGATAGGCTCTATCATTTGTTCCCCATCTAGAGTAGCTAGTTGATAAGCTCCATAACCAAAAGAGGATATGATGACATAAGGACCCAACCAATTAGGTTCAAAATTTCTAGGTTTTTCTCTGTCAGCCTGATTCTTAGGATTCTACATGAGGACTAAGTCACCAATGTCAAACTTCCTAACCATGACTCACTTGTTGTAGCTACAATAGATATGGTTCTAATATTCCTATAGATGGTTCAAGGAATTATGTAATCTTTCCTCTAACATCTCCAGCTCATGTAGGCACGACTTTCTGTACTCCTCATCATCAGTTAGACCCTTCAGGGAGACTCATAAGGAAGGAATTTCAACCTTGATGGGAAAGATGGCTTTAGCTCCAAAGACCATGGTAAATGGAGTGGCTCCTATAGGCATGTTAATTTTGGTGTAGTAGGCCCATAGAGCAAGGTTAAGTTGGATGTTCTAGTCATGACCAACATCATTGATAGTCTTTTTTAAAATTTTAATGATGATTTTGTTGGATGCCTTATCTTGACCATTTCCTTGCAGGTAATATGGGGTGGAAAATGGTGTTGGATATGGAATCGCTCACATAACTCATGAACGTCTTGATTTTTTAATGGATGTCTATTGTCTGTGATGATGGGTTACGAGATACCAAATTGGAAAATGATATAGTTGAGAATGAATTTGGAAATTGGTGTGTCAGTTATGTATGTAAGGGGGATGGCTTTGATCCACTTTCTAAAGTACTCAGTGGTAGTGATGATGAATTTGTGGCCATTGGATGAGGTGGGATGAATTTTACCAACAAGGTCAAGTTCCCACTGTGCGAAGGGCCAAGGAGAAGTAATCGGCTAAAGTTCATGCGCTAGAGCATGAATCAAATCACTATGTATTTGACATTGGCAAAAAGTCTTGACATATTCTAGTGCATCTTTCTCAATTTTCAGCCAATAGTACCCAAGTCTCCTTAGATTCTTGGCCAGAGTAGGACCACTCGAATGAGACCCACATATACCCTCATGTACTTCACATAAGGTTGTGCACTCTTCATTGGTGTCAATACATCTAAGGAGGGTGTCGTCAAAGCCACAATAGTAAATGATGTCACTGACGATGGTGTATCTAGCGGCTTTTCAAATGAAGGAATTTCTCTAGTTATTAGACAAGTTGGGGGGAAGGGTTCGAGACTTGAGGTAGTCATAAATGTCTTGATACCAGGGAGAATCGAGACCAACAAGCTCGTAGACCATCTCTAATTTGGGAATATCATAAGCGGGGACCAAAAGTTGTTCTACCAATAACTCTAATTGAGGCATATTGCTTGAAATGTTTAGGAGAGAGCTAATCATATAGCCATTGTGTCTACTACCCTGTTTTGTGCTCTTGGGACTTGCTCATAAGTGACCATGTGAAAATATGTCTGAAAGCTGTCAATCATCCATTTGTAGGGCATTATTTTCTCATCCTTAGTGTCATAGTCATCATTGACTTGGTTAATGACTAACTGAGAATCACCATAGACATGAATTATTCTGATTTTCCATTTTATTGCCATTCTAAGCCCTGTAACAAGTGCCTCATATTCTACCACATTATTTGTACATGGGAAAGCTATGTGGAAAGACTTAGGGATGGAATCTCCTTGAGGGGTGATAAACAATATTCCTTTCCTCGAGCCATGATTAGTATGAGATCCATCAAAATATAGCCTCCAAGGTGACTTAGGTTTTGTATAAAATATGGACTCATCCAAAAAATACACAACTAATGGGTGATCACTTTGTATAGGGGAAACTACCAGTTGGTCTGCTATGACTTGTCCCTTTATTTCCTTTCACTCTACATACTGGATGTCATATTCGCTCAGAATCATGATCCATTTTTCTAGGCGTCCTATCAATGTTGTGCAACTCAATAGATATTTCAAGGGATCAATCTTTTCTACCAACTATGTCTTATGATTCAACATATAGTGTCTTAGCTTCTGAGTAGAAAAGACAATTGCTAGGAAAGCACATTCAATTGATGTGTAATTCAACTCATATCTGACCAATTTTTTACTAATGTAGTATACCACCCTTTCCTTTTCCTCATGGTCATTCTATGCTAGTAATTCCCCCAATGTTGAAGTCATTGCAGAGATGTATAAAATCAAATGTTTTCCTTGAATGGGAGGCATAAGGACTGGTGGTTATAGTAGGTAGTCTTTTATTAGTTGGAAGGCCTCCTAACATTTATCTATCCACACAAAAGGGATACTTTTGCGCATAAGATGTACTAAAATGGTTAACACTTGTTGGCCAATTGTGCTATGAAGCATGAAATAGATTGTGACCTACTTCATAATGTCCTGAGTTCACTTATTCCATTGGCAGGAGGCATGTTTAAGATTTCTTTCACTTTGGCTAGATCAACATCAATGCCTCTACGAGAAACAATTATACCCCAAATTTTTTCCAGATGTCATGCCAAAGATGCATTTCTTAGGATTTAGTCAGACTTTATATTCTTCCAGTCTCTTAAAAATTGTGTCTAACAAATTCAAATGATCTTTTCTTGTCACAGATTTAGCCAAAAGGTCGTCAATGTAATCTTCCATTATCTTGTACATCATGTCATGAAATATCATTGTCATAGCTCTTTGATACGTGCCACCTACATTCTTAAGACCCAAAGGCATGCCATTCTAGCAGTAGGTGCCCCAAGGACAAGTGAATACTATTTTATGTTCCTCTTTGGGGGCAATAGGAATCTTATTATAGCTCGAGAAACTGTCCATGAGAGACAACATCTCATATCCTACCGTGAGGTCGACTATGATATCTATATTTGGCAATGGAAAGTCATCTTTTGGACATGCTTTTTTTAGATCCCTAAAGTATGTGCAGAAAAGAATCTGACCATTTAGCTTTGTGACAGGTACAAGATTTGATATCCATTCAACATAGTCTATGGACTATATGAATCCCATGTCTAACAAATTTTTTAAGTTTTTCCTTGACTAACGAGGCAATTTTTGTGTGCATATTTCATAGCTTATGTTTTACTAGCTTGGCGTCTAGAAATAGTGGAAAATGGTGCAAGACCAGTTCTAGATCTAACCCAGGCATATCCACGTAAGACCATGCAAAGTTGATCTTACGTTCTGAGAAGAATTTATGAAAATTAGGTTTCTCTTCATCTGTCAAAGAGGTTGCTAAGAGGACCATCTAAGGATCTTCTATTGTCGATATGTTTACTTCCATGGTGTCTTCTATGAGCATGGATAATTTTTCTTGTGTTACAGGAAGAAAGTCTAGTCCTCCATCTTTGGGTACCTCAGAGAGGTTTTCACCAGCAGATACGTCCTTTATTTTTACTTTTTTGTCTTTAGAAGGTATCTTTTGGTTCACCTAAAAATGTTTCATTTTTTGGCCTATTTTTACTTTTCATTTTGCAACTGGAGGATGGAGAAGTCTCCATGAAGTAGTCTGCACAATCTAGGTCAATGGCAAATCTTTCCGTATGGTCTCCACTTGGTATATTCTCATGAAGTCCCATAAATTTCACCATGGCCTCATCATTCTAAAAGATGTCTAGGACTGGTGCACCTTGTTGGTCCCAATCGATTAGTTGTGGGTAGACTAAGGAAATGCCATTGTCAACATTGGTGAATTGTGGAGAAGACACAGAAAGCATGTAGATAGATTTAGAGACATTGAAAATGAACTTTTCCTCATCCAATTCCACATCAGACTCTATCCAATATTCCCCTTCACTTGTGTCATACTTGTTGGTAAAGTAGGGGATGATGGAGTCAGAGTCATGGTCGTAAGTGTCATGTGGTAATTAAAATGGATCCAATTATTGGCTATTAGGTTCCAATGGTTGGGTAGGCATGTCATGATGAGGGTCAATGGGATTGGAAAAGGATTTTGGTGTGTCATTGTTCCTTGGGAAAAAGAGTTGATCCTAATTTTTGCATTTTCTTAGGACCTTAGGATTGTCATTTTCAAGTGCTTGACCAATTTTCAACATTTTCCAAAATCTCTGTTTAGAGGAAAATTCTCCAGGTTCAAGGAAATCATCGAGACAATAGTCTCTTAGGGATCATTGGCATCCAAATTCCCACTCATGGGAGTTAGTTTCAGTAAAATATTCCCTAATTGTCTTGACACTTTCCGAAGCATGCACACTCTCACTCAAAAGTCCACTGGTATGTCAATTGTCATTGTTGAGTAATCCATACCCTAATCCAAGAAGTTTTGGCCTTTCAGACAGCATCAAAGGTTCTCTCAGCCCTATTTTGGTCTTACCAAGGCCACTAGTACCATTGTAGCCTTTTGCTTTCATCATGTAGTATCCTTTGTCATATATATGGACTGGTAATGGGGGTAAGGCTCCCCTTTCTTTGTAAATCCACCCAATATGTCAATAATGTCTTCATTGTTCATGTCTCCCCATCTTATAAAAATTGTATTTTGTGGAACTTTAAATATTTCTTTAGGTTCCATTATGAAACACGATCGACCATAGACCTAAGGAGACTTGGGTATATTTGTAATGCAATATGTCATACTTAGTTTGAATTCTCCACAACCTCAGTCCTAGATCTTGACATTGGACTTAGCTTTAGGAAGCGAGGAGGATGATGGTGTGGAAAAAGATGTGGAAGGAGTGGAAATGGATGATGATGCAACTGTGGATGGCTCAATGTATTTGGAAGAAGAAGGGCTTGACGCTTCCCGGTTGATAGGCACTCAGTGTTTGGAAATACCCCTAATATTGGTACAATACTATAAGGGGTTTGGGTCTTCATATATGGTGATTTCTATGTTTTCAAAGGGGAATTTAAAGAATTGGTGATATGTGGAGGGAACTACATTTAGGGAATGAATCCAAGGTCAGCCAAGCAAGATGTTATAGGGAAATTCAATATCTAGGACTTGGCAAGTTGTGTCTACAATGATTGGCCCAACTCTGATGGGAAGAGTGATCACACCTTGGGAGGAACATTCTTCATCATCATATGCCTTTATGACTATGCTCTTTGTAGCATCTATGCAAGCATCAAAAAATCCATCTACTAAAACTTTTTTGACCTTGTGCTTATGGATGAAAACTTCGATGTGTAGTGTGTCGTTATGATTGGTCTTGAGTGATGAGTAGTCTTGATTAGAAAATGTGACATGATGGGGTGTAGTGAGGTATCCCACCATGGTCTCAAATTGGTTGACATCAATGTCCTATGAGATAGAGGACTCTTGCAAGGTTTTGTCAAGTATAGCTTTATGTGCGGGAGAAATGCAAAGAAATTCAAGTATGGAAATCTGCGTAGGGGTTTTGCCTAGCTGGTGAATAAGGTTAAAGTGACTCTTAGGTTGCCATTATTTTGCAGTCAACCCAAGTTGTGATTGCTTCACCGATGGACCAAGTATTGCAAGCTTTGGCTATCTAGGATGAGGCAAATCAGCTATGGTGACCTTACCACTTCGAGTAGTGGTGTTACACTAAAGTGCTCTTTTAACTGTGATGGTATTGATGTATTCATCATCAGTTAAGACATTGTTAATAATATGTCCACCTGAATAGCCATACTTGGTGTGGGTGTAACTACCTTGATTAAAGTTTTTCATGACCTGACGTTGAAGCTTTATTAGGACCATGGTCTTGCAGTGGGATTTCATGGATGGTACAGTCAGTGTTTGATGAAAATTGTGACCCACCCAATTCAATAGTTCAATTTTCAATAAAGTCTTGCACAATGTTTCTTAATTGTCAACACGAGGACGTCTTATGTCCTTTAGCCCGGTGGTAATCACAGAAAGCATTATCATCCCACCATGATGGTTTGAACTACCCTAGGTCATACGGATTAGGTTCTTCAAGTGTGATGAGACCGTTTTGGAGGAGTTTCTTAAGGACATCCTCAATTGGTTCTCCCAAAGTAGTGTAAGTTCGTCATTTTTGGAATTGTCTTGGTTGGCGAGGTTGTCCGTGACTTTGACTGTTTTGACCATTTTGGTTATTTGGGATGACATTGGTGGGGGGTGTTAGTATCGTTGCTAGTTTTTTTTGTGGTTGAATTCCTTTAAGAGTGAGTATAGGACCCGTCATGTTGACAGCCTTGGCATCAACAATGCCATCATTGGTGACATGTTTATTTTTGACCCAATACTTATTTTTTTCTCTAGATGGGTTTATGTTTGTGTTTTTAGGACCGTATTTTAGCTCTCCTTTTCCAACAAGAGCTTTCTCAACCTGGACACCCTTTTTTACTAGGTCTATGAAAGTGGTGCATCAATGAACTTGCAATCCATATTTCAAAGGACCTAGAAGTGTTTGAACAAACATATCAACCTTTTCTTTTTCGAGTATGTCAATGTGACAATGACTAGCTAAACTTCTCCATTTTTGGAAGAATGGGATGAAAGTTTCACTAGCATCTTCTTGTGTTAGAGTGCATAAGATAGTGATGGAGGTGTCCATGTCAATGTTATATGCATATTTTTTTATGAATTTTTGTTTAAGCTCATCCCATGTTTTTATCCCTTTTTGAGTGGAGAACCATTCAAGCGTAGGCCCTGCAAGACTTTTAGAGAAGAGTCTCATCAAATATGTGTGTTCATATGAAATGTCCATACACTGAGTCATGAATTCTTGAACATGTTCAATAGGATTTTTCTTGCCTCTGTATTTGTTAAACTTTGGTGACACATATCCTAGAGGAAATGGTGGCATGCATAGCGTTGTGTCAAAAGGATATACGCATATGTCATAAGATATTTGTGATCTCTTGTTAGACATTTTCATATTTTCTATGGTTTTTTGTAATTGATCCAAGTGAACTATCAAGGCATCAATTGTAGGATTATTTTTTGTGACATAGATGGAAGTGATAGGTATACTATGGGTCCCCATTTGTTGTGAAGAGATGTTGGTGTTTTGTTTTGGGATGTGTTGTTGCGAAATGTATGATGTGTTTTGGTTTGTATGTTGTTGGTGTTGAAATTTTGGATTGGGGGCATGTTGATGGGTGTGAATATAGGATGAATATGTCAGAATGTGCCCCCCAGCTATTTGAGTTAAAATTTGTGGAATATGGTGACCATGAATATTTTGGTGTCTGAATGATGCCATATGCTGTGTATTCTTATTGCCTTGTCCAAGGGGAATATTCGTGTTTTGTCCTTGGGGGGATTTGCATTGAATTTTGTGGATGTGCTAATATTTGGTTGTAGTCCTTGAATAAAGACATGTCATTTATTTCCCCCCAAAGGATTAAATGAAGTACCAATGAGAGGGTTTAATGAGGATCCACTCATGGTACTAGATGTAGTCGTAAGTGGAGGATTTAAATGGCTAGATGTTGCACCCATGGCATTAACTGTAGTGGTGAATAAAGGATTGGAATAACTTTCCCACATTGTTGAGGATCCAAAGGTGGTTCCAACAAATTGTGACGATAGTGTGGACATTGTTGGTAGTGTGACAGGTTTTGTTCCTCCAATGGATGTTGCATTGATCATATTGGAATTGTATTGATTATTGGAGGTAGCACTAATGGTGCTTGTGATAATTTGCGAGGTGGCCTCAAAAAAGGTATTTCTTTTGTTGTTTGAGATTGATTGTTATTGGACATGTTTGTATTGTTGACATTATGGTCAGGTGATGTTAGCCTCAAAGTATTAATGTTGAAGCCACATTGTAACTTAACCCGTTCATCCAAAAGAATGGATAGATACCTTTGAGGGTCATGTAAGACTAAGCCTTCCACAAGGTTGCCTACGTTGGGATTTTATGTTGCAGATTCTAATTTTTTAAGCATAGACATGTCCAGGTTGATCTCTTTGTATGAATGGTTCGAGTGGGTTATGGAATGAAGGTGGCATGTTCATGGAAGATTGTATGTTCATGTTGCTAAACGGGTCAGAAAAAGTCCAGTTTTGGTTTATGTCCCAAATGTTATTGTCAATGTTGGGATTGAAATCTTGTCCAAAGTTTTCCATTTGTCTTTTTTTTCTTTGAAGTCTGGTTTCCACCATAAAAGGGAATTGCTCCAATGAGGACAATGAGAAGGACAACTAAATGCAAGGATGATGCTAGCTTATTTTTTTGTCTTTTTGTGTAAGGGATGACAATGAAAGATGATAATGACGCTTTCCTAAGGAAATGATCACTACAAGATGACAAGGTTGTTAAAGCCAAAGTGCCAAATGAGGGCTAGGGTGATAATGTTGAATAAGGATATGATTAATGCAAAGTCTAGGTGCAAAATGAGGACTAAGATGAATGAAATTTGGAGAAAGGTTTTCCTAACCACTCTAAGCATGACCTATATCTCAATTTTGGTTATCAAAGGACTTGCTAAGGGGACTAAGTGACAAGGTCAAAATGACTAGTGAGCTTTCCTAACTAGATTGTTGAGTTGGAAGTTCTCACAAAAAGGAAAATGATTGAAAAGAGTAAAGATGACTAAGTCCCAAGATAACCTACTTTTGAAAACACTGATTTTGCAAAGTATGGTGAGTTAGCCTAATCCAAAGTCTACTAAGATGACACATAAGGACAAATTTATGTTGGAAATGATGATTATGATGCCTATGGAATGAAACTAAAATTTGAAAAATTAAACTTGTGGTCAAATGCAAGCTAGTGAATGCAAACGATGAAGAGTTTGAGCAATTTTAGTTCTGGTTTTTGATAGAATTCTAAAAAAATAATGTTTGACAACAGGCTAGAATGTTTGGACTTGGATTCTGATCTGTGATAGGGTTTATATTTCTGTCAGGAAAATGCATCGTTGCAGGTAGCAAATGCATTGTAGTTATTACATGTGGTGCTACAAATTGTAAATGTAGTGCAGTTTAACAAATGCGGCTTTATAGACAGCATATGTGGTTTAGTATATTGAATGGGGTTTTTTGAATAGTAGATGTATTGCAAGACAAGTGAATGCAGTGTTCAAAGTAAAAAATTCACTTTAGAAGAGAAGATGTGTTGCCGATACTGTCAAATGCGGCACGAAACTGTGAATGTGTTGTAGCAATTTCGGTGCAGAATGTAAAAAGTCAAATTTATCTAATGTTTTGGAAAAAAACCTAAGTTGTTTGAAGTGGACTATTTGTTTCAATATGTGTGAATGTTGTTTGTTTTGTTTTAGTATCCAACAAACACTTGGCAAACACGATATTTTGAATGTAAAAAAACACAAAAGAGAACAAGTACATTCCTATGGTTAAGCCAAGAAAATATCCACTAGATTTCACGTGGGTTTCCCCAACCGCATATCCTTAGCATGTGAATTTAGAAGCTTGGTTGCATGGGATCCCCCTTACAATGCACTCTCTTCTTAGGCCAACCAAGCTTCCAACCCCCATGAAACTCCCATGGTAGATTGATCACCTTTACTAAAGATTGCAAAGATGTGGATGCCTTCACAATGATCATTGCTACACTAGCAAATAGAAGGTTTTTGGCTACTACACAAAGGTGTTTAATTCGGGACCCCTATTCAAGTGGCCTTTCACCAATGTATCAATGGGTATTTTTCTTAAATGGTTAGCAAATTAGATCAATAATATAAACCCAAAAAAAACTATAAAGCACAATGAAAGAAAATAACAAATCAAAATGCTTATACAATATTGCCTTTGAAGCCTCCATGAATCATCTCCATGGACCTTCTAACTTGTTGCAAATATGTGATTGTTTCATTGAAATTTGAGTGTGTGAGAAATGACTATGACAATGGCAATGTCCAATGCAAGGTTTGAAGGATTTGGAATGAAAAATGCTATGCCATCATGCAAATTATAAGCATAAAAACTATGCCAATATGACTATTCCTATGAAATATCAATATGACTAACCTAAATGAGTCATGAAATCAAATATGAATATTGCAAAGAATGCCAAGAAATGTAAGCATAAGTGTTGTTAGTCCAAAATGTGAGAAAAATTGGCATTTTATAGAAAATACAATTTTGGACGGATGTCTAAGATTAAAAGTTGATGGAGGCCTAAAATCATAGGTCAAGATTGCACGTGACAACCCATAATTAGGGTTAGGGAAAATTTTTAAAATGAGTGGCTAAGATGCAATTTTAGAAAATTGTATCGACAGTTGAGAATAAATGTGACAATTAGCCAAAAAGATAAAGATTCCAAAAATCAAGAAAAAAAAGACTGGACAAAAGATAAGATTTCAAAAATTGAGAAGATAAAGACTAGACAAAAAAAGCAAATTTGGAAAATCAAGAATTTGCTCAATTACTTGATTTATGGAAGAAGATTACCATTTTTGAATTAAATTAATTCAAAAATATGGATTTGTGCGACAGTAAATAATTGATTTTTAGATTATTTACTAAAAGAAGTGACAGTTAAGATAATTATTTAATTTAGGGAATGTGATTAATTAAATAAATTAATAAATCCATTTAATTATAAGAAGATTTAAGAATTAGTGACATATTAAATAAATAAATAAAATATATTTATGTAATAATTAGGAAGACATAAATGAATAAAGGTAATTAAATAAATTAAGAAATTTATTTAATTATGGGAAGATTTAGACAATTAATGATGTATTGAATAAATAAATAAATATATATTTATTTAATAATCAAGAAGACATAAATGAATAAAGGTAATTAAATAAATTAATAAATTTATTTAATTATGAGAAGATTTAGACAATTAATGACGTATTGAATAAATAAATAAAATTTATTTATTTAATAATCATGAAAAATAAAAAGACATGAATTAATTAAATAATTATGAATTATTTAATTAATAGTTGAAGGTGGACCAAGGACATAATTAAAATGTCACAATAATGTTAGGACGAAGGTGGTAAAAATAGAGCTTGTGGGCCTAGGTCATTTTTAAGTGTATACACCAGTACTTCGAGGTCCAAATTGGGAACTTCCTTTTTCACATTCATACTAATGCCTCAGACTGTTCTATGGAAGCTATTCTTGGATAGAAAGAAGATAACCTTTTCTACTCCATCTACTACATGAGTAAGAATTCCACAAGAGCTGAAGTAAACTATACTATAACTGAAAAGGAGTTTCTAGTTGTGTATGCAATCAATAAGTTTCATCATTATATTACTGCCTATAAAGTGTTTGTTCATACTGATCATTTTGCACTTCAATTCTTAATGAATAAACCTATTGTGACTGGTAGAGTTATTAGGTGGTTACTTTTGCTTCAATAATTTGACATTACTATACTTGATAAGCCTGGTCGTGAGAATGTGGTTGTAGACTTTTTGTCTAGGTTGCAGCAATAGGAAAATGAACCGATGCCAGTTGATGATGCCTTTCAAGATGAGCATATATTTGCTAAATCAGAAAAGAGTATGTGGTTCATTGAAATTACAAATTACTTGGTTACTTGAAAGTTTTTGCCTCATTTCTCTCTCAAGGAATGTCAAAAATTGGTTGGACTCAGTGGTCAGTACACATGGATCAATGGATTTCTCTTCTGAACTGGTATTGACAATATCATGCATAGGTGTGTGCTCAAAGATGATGTCTTCAACATAATTCATGCATGCCACATAGAACCTTATGGAGGACACTTTTCCACTCAGAGGATAGCCTAAAATATCCTAATTGTAAGCTACTATTGGCCTATAATCCACAAGGATTGTAAGTATTATGTCCATCATTGTAATAAATGCTAGTGTATGGGCTACCCCATGCGCTTAGATGAAATTCCATTGCATCCTCAATTTTCCATTGATCCTTGTGTGTACATATTATGTAACCAAGTGGGTTGAAGTTGTTGCTTTAAAACGTGCGAGGGACACCAAGGTAGTTGATTTCCTCTATTATGAGATTTTTACTAGATTTGGTGTTCCAAAAGAGATAGTCATGAATCAAGGCCCATAGTTTACATCTAACCTCATTGTTTCTTTGGTTTATGAATATGAGATTCGATACCATAAGTGTTCACCTTATCATCCACAGGCCAACAAACAGGTTGAAGTTACCAACAAAGAACTTGAGAACATTCTTACCAAGATAGTTTCCCTCCATAAAAGAGACTGGGCCACACAACTTCTTAAAGCCGTGTGGGCCTATCACACTACATGGAAAACCACCACTGGTTTGACACCTTACGAGCTTGTCTATGGTAAGTGAGTTATTATTCCTATTGTGTTTAAGATAAAAACTCTTCGCACTGCACTCCAACTAGGTATAAACCTAACTGACATATAGAAAGAACGGATTGCACAACTTCACTCATTGGATGAACTCCATCAACAAGCACTCTTCCACATCGAGATTGTTCATAAACAACATGCTCTCTGGCATGATCATTTCATTAGACAATGGTCATTTCAACCAATTGATTGGGCACTCTAATATGACTCCCATTTCCAAGATTTTAAGGGAAAGTTCCACACTCGGTAGCTCAAGCCCTATGAAATTGAGATGGTCTATGACAATGATGCAATTAAAATTCATACCATGGATTTTGACCATATGGCTCTAGTCGTGTCAATGGCCACCATTTCAAGTTATACAAGAATCCCATTTCTAGGGAGGAATTTTTCTCAAATTTTCCAAAGGAGCTCCATCTACTTGGCAAGATTCCTATGGCCTCTTCCAGTACCTTTTAGGTACTCTTCAAAATGTATCAAAAAAATGTAATAAAAGATCCAACAATGAAAACCCTTGAGTCACTAACTCATTTGACTGCAAAATCCGATGAAATATGTATAATTTGATGTATCATCAGGTGCTTGTAAAATTTGATGTGTAATTTTCATTTTTTTGAAAGTTTATCCTCGACGTTCATCAAAATTTTGACAAACCTAGGGTTCATTGAAATGTTGACTATCAGTTTCGTCAAAATTTCAACAAACATGAAAAATAGAAAAAAATAAAATTGTGGCCGACATAAAGAAAAGTGAGTTCGTTGATTTATTGCGACAGTGTTTTGCTCTACTTGGGACAATTTGTGGAGAACTAAGGATGATTTTCCTAGGAAAAATCAGAAAAAATTCAAGAAGATATCACCAGGTTGAGGGTAGTCATTGTCTTTTTGCAGAATTTAGTTATGAAGTCAAATTTGTAGTTCCAGGTTTGAAAATCATATTTTAAAGCAACATCTCATCATATTTTCATTTTTAGAGGTTTAGGGTTTTGAGAATTTCATGTCCAGATTTTGTTGTGTGGAATCACTATAAGATCACAACCAAGGAACAGATTCTTGTGACTCTAATTATGTGATCCATAACTCTATTGGTCATGTGGCACATCTGTGCTATAACAAATACAGGATGCATTCATGTGTGACCCAAGTTTAATGTGGCTATATTGTGATAGAAATGGAGGCACTCATATAATGTAGTTAATTCAAGTTGTATAATGTAGGTGTCAATCATCATTGGGTGCATTCAGGTTGTCTCAAGTTTAACAAGTTAGGATGTAATTATAGCATGATCAAAAAGTGATTACCTCTTGTTGCAATAAAGATCCTATAACTCTGGTTGATATGCAGAGTGGTTGTGTTATATCAATTATGTAGTGCATTCAAGCACAACCCATGTTTAATGGGCTATTCGAGAGAGTGATCAAGATTTTCTAAACCTTATGAATGTTACCTAAAATTGTATAGCTTAAACTACAAACCAAGTGTGTTACATACTTGAATGCAATCTTGGGTTACCGCAAACTATAATAATGTGATCTGCTAATAACCATTATGGAAAGTATTAAAGCAAGACCCATGATATATAGGATACATTTCCATGATCGGGTTTACACACCTTAATGAGCAAACACAAGCTTCCCACACACTCTAGGATACAATCCAAGATCATACCACAACTTTTTCAAGACAACCAATTTTTTGACCCAAGATTTAAGGTTATTTTTTAATACCAACAAAAGCATTGGTAAGAGCATGATTAGGGTACAAACCCTAGACCTTCGTAGAAACATAAACAATAACTATAGCAGATTAGTGAGGTTGCAATACCAGAAAGATTAAAACATTGTAGGTAATAACAAAATCTTGCAATCTAACAATTGTAGCCAATAACAAGCACACTATGTAGCTTAGTGACATTTGTAAATGAAATCTACAATAAGAAGAATGACAGTCACTTGAGATGTGACAGTCAAAAAGAGGCTGAACAGTGACAAGATAATAAAGCTCAAACCTTGCATAGTAAAGTGGAGATTTTAACAGTGAGTTTCCTTACCCCCTTGCTGACCTTAAGGGTTTTTCAATGCTTTTGGTAGTGTTAGACAAGGCAAATGTAATCAGGGAATGACTGACCAAATGAAGTAACAGTGGTAATCATAGGTTCAATGTTTCTTCTTAGTCATTAATGTATAATGGAGGTAGTGGATCGCATGTTTGAGCAGTGTTTTGAGACTCATTAAAGATGGGAGAATAGTGAATAATACCTTGCAGACTGTGAAGTAGTTTCAATAAGGTTGAAGGATCTTAAGAACTACAATACCATGAAACAATGAGTCCCCTGTAGTAAGTAGGCAGTATATAGGGCATAGTTTGATTTTATAGAAGGATGCTCATGAAAGAAATCTTCAAGTGATAGTGAGTGAGTTGTTTAAGATTGCAGCTGAGGGTGCAATACCCAGTCTTAAAGGAAGTTATCAAAGCAGTAAATGTGCAAGAAAATAAAATTGTACACAACAAACAATTCACAATGTTATCTTGCATAATACCTTGAGTTTGAAGACAAAAATCTTATTGTATCTTCATGATGAAAGTGGTGACCTTAATGGTCAATCACTGGCAACCATGATTTTAAAACATGCTATTGTGTTTATGGAGGCAAAATTTTAAGCAAGGCAGTGAGTGGTGGTTTGGAAAAATAGTAGGTATGAAGGACTTGTTTTATATGCATACTATGCAGTCTAGCTTAAGACACCATTCTTAGAAGAGATTGAAGGTGGATTATGGAACTCAAGGGTTACCATGAAAATGATTAAAGCAAAGACTGAGATCTATTTAAAAGCCACGGTCATGAAGATAATAAAGATGTCACAAGCAAAACCTTAGTAGCTAGAGTAATGAATACAATGCCAGAGAGGATAGTGTGTTGGGGCAGATTTACGAGATCTCCACATTATCTAATTACAGGGAAATACATCATTTATTTATTTTTTTAATTAAAAGAAATCATTCTAAACCCTATATGGGATACATTGATACTTCAAAAGCTTCTGAAGTAATTTGAGATTATGCAAATATATGTCAAGTAAATACCTAGATTACAAATAGTAGCGGGAACAATGGAAGATTTGTTGAGCAGAGCAGGAATGAGATAAGCAGCAATGAATCCTATGCCTCCTTTCACGCACATCTCATTGTTTTGTCATTCTTTATGGAAACACTTCTCCATTTTGGTGGTCTATGCTTGAAAATAATGTTTTGATGAAGGTTTTAGAGTATGTTTATTAAAATGAAAACTCCATTCTGGTGGGCTATGCCTGAAAAATAAGATTTTGACAAAAGTTTTAGGGTATGTTTATTAAAGTTTTAGAGTATTTTGGTGGGCTATATTCTTGATTCCTTAAATGATTTATTCAAATGGATTGTGAATAAATAAATGACTAACTATTTAGTCATTTTTATTTGTGTGACTAAAAAATTTTTAATCAATGACCAAACTAGTAATTTATTTACTCATTTATAGCTAAGTTGTAAAAAATGAGCAGAATTTAGTCATTTTTAGTTGTTGTGACTAAAATTTTT
>VDFB02105785.1:60714991-60786870 GCA_007258455.2 Sequoia sempervirens | reverse complement strand
CCTTAGACACGCATCTTGGAAGAAAGAGTTAGAGGAAATCAAAGTGAATTTAAATGATACTATTGCTAGAGTATAGAAATACAAACAGAAGAAAAGAGAATTGAAAGAACAGGTTGCTACCTTGAAACATTTTATAAAGTCATTAACTTTACCTAGTCAAGAGAAAGCTAAACTACCCCAACATCTTGTGTTGATGTCACAAGAACATGTAGATGCAATTGTAGCAGTTCACCATAAAATGAATATGTTTGAAGAATGGATTGAGTACTGGGTAAAGCAAGGAGAAGAATTCATTATAGATGCAATAAGGAAGTACAAGGAAGCATACCACCATTTAGAGAAATTGAGAAGATTTGAAGATGAATGCATATTTCACCAAGAGCAATTCATTGAAGAAAGGCGAAGTACTAAAATTCTCATGCAATCAAATATCCAAGAGTTAATACAAAGTGATGTAATATTAGAACAAGAACAAACAAGTAGATTCTAGAGTATAGAAATACAAATAGAAGAAAAGAGAATTGAAAGAATGGGTTTCTACCTTGAAACATTTTATAAAGTCATTAACTTTACTTGGTCAAGAGAAAGCTAAACTACCCCAACATCTTGTGTTGATGTCACAAGAACAAGTAGATGCAATTGTAGCAGTTCACCATAAAATGAATATTTTTCAAGAATGGATTGAGTACTGGGTAAAGCAAGGAGAAGAATTCATTATAGATGCAATAAGGAAGTACAAGGAAGCATACCACCATTCAGAGAGATTGAAAAGATTTGAAGATGAATGCAGATTTCGCCAGGAGCAATTCATCGAAGAAAGGTGAAGTACTTAAATTCTCATGCAATCAAATATCCAAGAGTTAATACTAAGTGATGTAATATTAAAACAAGAAATTTCATTGCTAGAAAAATGGAAGAAACCATTGAAATGGGAAGGTTACGTGCTAATACAATGTATCAAAGGATTTCAAAAGGTCACTAAAGAATGAAAAAAAATAATTGGTGAAAATCAAGAATTTACTGAAATACTAACACGTCAAGGTTATGATCCCCAAACATTAAGACAAGAGGGAAAAGAAGCTAAACCCTTCAAGGAATGAATGGAAAGAATAAATAGAGATCCTGTTCATTTGTTGAAATGAGAGGTCATTGATGAGATTATACAGTGCAAGAATACTATAGACAGGTATTAAGCAAACAAAGTGTAGAAGAATGGTATCATACTCCAAGTATGTGAAGAATATATTAGGATCAAGCTCACTTGGAAAGAAATACAAGGGATTTCAAAAGAACGTACGCATCAAGTATTAAATTCTTTCTAAGAGTATCATTTGAAGAAAGGTGAAGAAAGAATCTCAGAGCCCGAGTCATGAGTTAGAAGATGAACAGCTAGATACCAGACACTGGAAGTGTGATGAGGCTTTATTTTGTTTGCAATTTTGAATTTGTAGGCTGATTTGAGTCCCAGTAGATTTTCCTTATTCTGGTATTTTGGAAGGAAGTTGATAGCCTTAACACATGCAAAGTGTTTGTGCTAGAGTATGAAGTAAAAGTGTTGTTATTGATGAAGTCAAAGCCTTGACTTAGTCTAGAATATTCTTGATGACAAATGGAAAATGCCACATGCCACATTTTAATTTGTTATTTTAGATTCTCTAGATAGACTTTTAAGTTGAACTTTAGAGGCCTTGTTCCTATAAAAGTTCATTTCCTTCTTTATTTTTATTTTAAGTTTAGAATTTGTGGATGTCAGAGGAGCATAAAGTTATAAGTTTTGTTATTTTTTCCTATTTTCTAAACCATTTTGACGTAAAAATTTGTATGCACATAGACATTGATTAATATCAGAGCTTATTAGATAACTACCTATCCCAGTATATGTTGTAGCTAGTTTTGTTAGTTCAGCTAAACAAGACTATATGTTGCATCATTTAAGGGTGCATACAAAACCTACTTGGTGTCCAAACATGAAACCCCTCTCTTTAAAATATTGCACCATTTTATATGTATTTGTGAAGTAGTCTGGTGAAGTATAAAGCTTTTTTCTCTATTTTAATTGATTCTTTGGGGCATCCATGGAGAATAACCAGGAGAAACTTTTAATTTTAAGTATTTTTTTATGCTTTATTTTAGAATAGATGTTTAAATTATTGAAAATGTTCCAAAAAAATTGAATGAATGGATGAAATTTTATTGAAAATCTTTCATTTTTCATGAAATTGTTGAATGCTTAATGCTAAATCTACTTAAGTGATAACAAATAATTTGTGATGTTCATGAAATATCATTGTAAATATTTTGATTTCATGATGTTATTTTAATAATGAAGTGGAAATTTTGTATGTAATGCTTATAATTCCTAGTTAAACTAGAAATAACCATAGTCCCTTTGAGATTAATAGCAATATCACATTAGTACCTGAGAGCAACCCTAGTGCAACCATGACTTGGTTATCATAGACTTGGGATTGAACAAAAGCCAATATTTTCCTTGTTAATGCATAATTCCCCTTTAGGTTGTCTTTGTTCGATATCTTTCAAGAAGGATAGGCTCTTTGCAGTCTTGTCTATGAAGAATTTATTCACCATGTTTGTTGCAAGTAAAATCATCGTCAACAAGAACTGGTGCTAGAAGGAGGGCCTATTGTTGTCATTTTTGGTTTTTTTATGTTTTAAACTGGAGTTTCATAGAATCACTAGATCTTGGTCTAGTGATCTTGATGTGACTTTAGTTGAGCTTGGTGGTAAAACGCCAACTAGACCTCAAAATTCTGTAAGTTTGAGTGCAAGTTCGAAGAATCCAACTATTGTTTTACCACCACCTCTTGTAGTGATGGAATTCTTGAATGTGGAGTCACTGATTCAATTAGTTGGAAAGGGATCATTTGTGAATGGAAGAAATGGATTGAATATTTACCCTATCCTGAATGTAAATGGAGTTCATGTAGGTCATCCTATAGCTCCTATTGTTTATCCTTCAGTGGTCTAGAATGGGGCATTTCCTCAAAGTACTTTCTTTCAACCAGGAAATAATCAAGCTTTAGTCCCTCACCTTAGCCTAGCTATTACAGAGCTACGTCCTAATGGAAATTTTTTTTTCTCACAAACTCAATAAAATCAAAATGTCAAGATTTCTGAGGAAAAGGAAGACATAAAATAAGTTACAGCTCAACTCCAAATATTAACCACAGAGGTTACAAAATTAAGGAATCAAAATTTCTATGCTTAGAATAATAATCAGAATTCACAAAATCAGATGTATAATGCTCCTAGTCCACCTAGACCTTGGAATAAATGACCTAATAATGGGGGAGTATTAATGCCTTTAGATAATCTTCACTCAACTGATGCAAAGTCTACATCAAAAGTGAATTTAGCTAACCTTGCAATGAATAATTGGTGAAGAATCCATAATAAAAATGCTCATGTTGAAGTAGATTGTTCACAATTTAAAATTACTTCAAACATTTTTCTAGCTGCTACACATTACAATGAACATTGTGACTCCCATCCTCCTAAGGGAAACAAGTTAGTTCCAATAGGATATGAATCTGCTCTAGTTCTAGAAAGTTATGAAAATTTCAAACTACTTGTTGTTACTACAAGTCACACTCATGAATATGAAAGTGATAATTCAACTATGACGTTGGAAACATATACGTTTCCCTATTAGGATGAAAATGAGCCTCAAGAAGAAATTGAAAAAATACATTCCTTCCAACAATATTAGAAGGGACATAATTACAACATGAGGAATAATGCTAATAGTGGAGGTAAATTCAACGATCCTTTAACAACATCTATCCCACCTAATAACTTTAACACTCCACCTAATGATAAATCAAGCAATAACCTAGGGTTACCTAAGGTAACATCTCATTGCAATTCATCAAATACTTCAAAAGGTGAAAAGATAGATTTCGCTGACCAAATCAATTTGAATAATTATTTAGTAGAAGAAATAAAGAAGGTAAAAATTAGCCTTTCTCTATCAGAGTTGCTCAAGACACCTATGATGAAGAAAGCTTTCTTAAACACTCTAGAAGATTTTCCTAAAGAAAGAAAATTCAAAGACATTCAAGTGAAAGATAGTTAGGCTAAGATAAAAGATAACAACATTCTTCCCCTAGTAGATGCACAAGTAACCTTTTGCAAGGGAAAATTAGAATCTACACCATTTTTGCTCACTTTGAGAATATTCGGTAAGAATCTCGATAATTTTTTAGTAGACTCTGGAGCATCTACTAACGTGATTCCATTATGCATATTTCAGACATTAGGGTTAACTCCGACAAGTTCTTTAAATAAAGTCACTCAACTTGATAAGATAGAGGTAAATGTAGTTAGAGAGCTGACTAATATTCACATGCAATTGGCTTCTGATCCTAGAATCCAATATTACACTGACATTCAAGTCATGGAGATACTTGATAATTATGGTATGCTTTTGAGAAGATATTGGTCTAAAACATTGAATGGATACATGGCTACTAATTTCTCACATATGTGGTTACCATGGAGGGGAGTTCCTTATCAAATAAAAATTGAAAGAGAACTATGCATGAAATATATGATTACATATTATAATCAGAAAAATGAAGTTCTATACATCGATGTAGAACCAAGAGTTTACCAAATACGAAGTTCAAGAGTTAAAATTGAAAAAAAAATCACTTGCAATGCTAAGAAATCTAATGAATTGACTCCTAGAAAAAATGTTTTAATTGAATTAGATTGTGATTCTTCTAAAGAAGAAAATAGTTCTTATAATAAATTTTGGAAGAATATTATTGCAAAAGCTCAATAGAGTGGTAAAATCAAAATTTCACTAAAAAATTGTTGTTGTAGGATTGATGCAGGTTGCATAATGTTACACATTCAAGAAACAACTATATGATGTGTCTAGAGATGATTCACAAAATTGAGAATCAATATTGTCCAGAACATGATAAGGTCAAAAGAACTGAATCAAAAATATATGAAGACAAATTTCAAGACATATAGACTAAAAAGATTAATTCAATGATATCAAAAAATGGTAAAACACTAGCTCTACAGATGATCAAGCCTGGATTATCAAATTTGATGGATCTAAATTGAAAAAAGGAATTGGAATTAGAGTTGAACTTGTCAACCCACAAGGTAAGTATTTTCTTGTTGGATATCTATTGCAATTTCAATATACTAACAACGTGGCAGAATATGAAGATCTTATACATGGCTTGATCCTAGAAATCAAGAAGAAAGTTAGAATCCTTAAAGTGTTCGGTGATTTAGAATTGGTGGTTAAACAAGTCTAAAAGTAGTATATTTTCCACTATAAGAGATTATCCAATTATCAACACAGAGTATGGGATTTAATTGAATATTTTGATGCATTCAACATTACTCATATCCCTAGAAGATTCAATCAAAGAGTTGATGCTTTGGCTACTACTACCAATACTTTATAACCTTTAGAGGCCTCTGATCTAAAAATATTTACTATTGAACTAGTATAGTTACCTTTGGTTCCCAATAATGTTACTAATTTGCACGTATTCAAACATGACCAACATATATTGTAATTCATCATTAATTCCATTATTTTTAAAGCACAAATAATCAAAGAGATAGATCACCCTGAAGGAGAAATTCAAGATGAAGAATTGAATCAAGCCAGAGATAATAACATTCTTAAAGGAATAATTGAATTAGAATTATTGTTCAACATCGATCAAATAGTCAAACAGAAATATTTTCCTCAAAGTGACGAAGGGCTATCTGAATTATACAATTTGCATACTAAAGAAGATCCTAAGAATGTGCTTATAGGAAAGGTCTGTACTGAAGAAGAAAAGAGAAATATTGTTTAGGCACTTAAAGATTACTAGAAATTCATACCTTGGACATAAAAATACTTGAAGACTTATGAAACTTCCATCATTACACATACGATACCATTGAAGCCAGATGCAAAGCCTTTCTAACAAAAACAATGTCTAGGAAATGCACTCTTAGAGCCTTTAATTCAAAAATAATTTCAAAAAATTTTATTAGCCAAGATAATTTTTTCTATTAGACATTCTACTTGGGTGGAGAATTCGGTTCCCATAAGAAAGAAAAATGGATATATATGACTGTGTGTAGATTTTTGGAATTTCAACAAGGTGTCTAAAAAAGACAATTATCCACTACCCTCACTTGAAGAAGTGTTACAGATAGTTAACGGTTCACAAATGATGTCCCTTTTGGAAAGATTCTCTAGATATAATGAAGTAATGGTAGCAAGGGAAGATCAAATGAAAACAACTTTCACCACAAAGTGGGGAACTTTCACTTACAAAAGGATGTCATTCAAATTGATAAATGTCAAAGCTACATTCCAGAGAGCCATGGACTATGCTTTTCAATAACTGATAGGAAAATGCATCATTATTTACATGGACGACCTTATAGTATTTTCTAAAGATAGAAGAGATCATGTTCAAGATCTTAGAGCGATACTATAGAAGTGTGAAACTTATGAAGTTTCATTAAATCCAAAAAAATGTATTTTTGGAGTGATTGAAGGCAAGTTACTGGGACATATCATTTTTGAACAAGGTATTTCAATCGAGCTAGAGATAGTGAGTGCATTACTCAAGCTACGACCCTCGGGGAGCAGAAAAGAATTGAAGTCATATTTCGGTAAGATTAATTTTGTTCAAAAATTTATTATGGGATTCGCTAAAATAGTGAAACCACTCAATGATATGTTAAAGAAAGATGCCAAAATAGAGTGGACGAATGAAGCTAAGATCATCTTTGAGGCCATAAAGACTGTAATCATAGAAGTGCCAGTATTGGTAAGCCCAAGATTATGTCAAACCTTTTTATATTTACTCTTTTGCTTCTGGTCACACTTGTGCAATAGTATTAACACAAAAAGGAAAAAATAAAGAAGAAAAACCAATTGCTTTTATGAGTGCTCCATTTAAGGAAGCAGAGCTGAGATATATAGACATTGAGAAAAAATCCTTTGCTTTGGTCAAAGTGGTATGTAAATTTAGACATTACATCCTTAGAAGTATAGTCAAAGCTATTGTTCTAGATTTTGTGGTCAAAATGTCGTTAACACAGTGAACTCGAAGAAAAGAGAGCCAAATGGGTTACATTTTTACAAGAATTTGATTTAGAAATAATACCCATGAGATTGGTTCAGGGACAAGCTTTGGTTAGATCTATTACAGAAATAGACCTGCAAATTTTGGGTCAAAATATACTTTGAATGTAGAAGAACAAGAAGACCGGTATTCAGACATCTGGCACTATTTGGTTAGCCATACTTGCCTTGATCATATGCAAAGGAATCAAAGAAGATCCCTTAAGATAAAATCATAGAGTTACATGATTAAAGGAGGAGATCTAGATTCAAAAGAAACCATGAAGGAATCTATTTAATATGTTTAAACATAACAAAAGTTGATAAAGTGTTATAGAAACTACATGATAAATTTGGAATAGCTCATGGAGCACCCCTAGCCACTGTACACCTCATTCTAAGAGTTGGTTACTACTGGCCAACAATTTTTAAAGATAAATAAGAACACATTAAATACTTCTATACATGTCAAACCACATCAAATAAAGGAGGGTTCAATGCTCAACTGTTACAACCGGTGATGGAGATGTGTCCCTTTTCACAATCAGGACTAGATTTTATTGGAACCATCAATCCTCCATCTTCTGATGGCCATAGATTTATATTAACTGCTATAAAGTATTGTACCAAATGGGCAGAGGCATGTCCTAGCAAGCAATGCACTACATATGTGGTCATCAAATTCTTGGAAGAGAATATTATCGCTAGGTTTGTAACACCATATGCATTGGTATGTGATAATTTCCCTTCTTTTGCTTCATTGAAATTTTCTAACTGGGCATTTGAATATGGCATAACACTAAAATTTTCATCTAACTACTAACCACAGGGAAATGGATTAGTTGAATCATCAAATACAAATTTGTTGGATATAATTAGAAAATTGATTGAAAAGAACCCAAAGGAATGGCATTCTCTATTAAAATTCTCCCTTTGGGTAGATTTTAATAGGATGAAAGTTGCATTAGGGAATTCTCCTTATCACTTAGTCTATGGGGTCTAGATCTTATACTACCAATAAACTTAAAAATCCCTACTTGACAGTTTGCACGAGAATATATTGGATTAGATGACCAAATAGAAGCCCAATTGTTGCAACTGATGCATTTAGATGAGAAATGTGCTCAAGCTATAGATCATTTTTCTAGGCATCAATTTGTGGTAAAAATATGGTTTGATAAGCGAGATAGATTAAAGACTTTTAGAATATCTCATTTGGTCCTGTATTGGAATAAAGCTCATGAACATAAGGGTGAACATGGTAAATTTGACAAATCATGGACATGCCCATATCAAATTTCTGAAATCTTGGGTGATAGCACTTATAGTTTGAAGTATTTAAATGGTGAAGATATCCCATTTCCTGTCAATGGGAAGTTCCTAAAGCATTATTTCCAGTCATAAGTAAATGTTGCTTTGTAAATAGTTTTTTTGTAAATAGTTTGTTGTAAATAGTTTTTTTGTAAATATTTTTTTGTAAATAGTCATTTGTTTCTTTTTTTAACTTTTTTTTGGGGTGTTGTGTCATTTGACTTTATAGTAATTAGCAACTCTTGAAGGTGTACAAGTCAATAGAACATCAACTCTAGAACTTTAGTCTATGTCCTAACCGAAAATATTCTGCCATTTATAATTTTTTTGAGAATTATTCAATTCTTTATACTTTTCTTAGCATGAATCATTCAATTGATGTTGAGGTACAAACGAATACATTTAAATCATTCTATTGAAATTTGTGATAGCAATTTTTTGCATTGATTGAAAAATAAAAAGACTACCTTTGCTACCACTATAATTCCCGACCTAATAGTGGGGCTTCATTGCTTGCAATTTGGTAAAAGAGCTATCATTAAAATATCAAAAGTGAAAAATAAGCTATCATTGCTATATCTAAAAAAAATAAAAAACATATATCAACTATTTAGGCCATCCAAATAACTCTATCGAGGCTATAGACGCCTGACTAGTAGTAGAGCTATGTTTGGGGGAATTGTAGAGATAACCTTGTCAGGGCTATGGACGCTTGACTGGTAGCAAGGCTCCATCCCTAGTTGGCTTAAAATGAATTGTCATATTATGTAGATTAATGCAAACAGTTGTTATTTCTAAGTTTACTGTGGTGGAAATAATCAATTGCACACACGTGAGCTCAGTAATACTTAATCAAGCATGCTAACCAAAGTGAAATCTAAATGTTGGAATAAGGATCCCATGATTTATAATTAGAAGACTAAAGAAAGTTGGTACATTGAAGTTAAATCTAGAATTGACTTTCTATTGTTTAGTTTAGTTTCTTTGGTTGCTATTTGTTGTGTGGTCTCACAACATGCCCCATTTTGCTCCTTGGAAAAATGTGGACCCCTTTTTTTCCCTTTCCTTTGTTGCTTTTTTCTTTCATTTGCTTTGGTTTCCCTCTGTTGCTTGGTTGGTTGTTGATCTTTCTTTCAATTTCACTTGGCCTCTTTGTTGCTTCATCCTTTTGTTTCCCAAATTTGGTGTTTTGGTCTTTTTACAAAGTTTAACATGTTACCGAAAATCGGAGTCTTGGAGTCCTACATTTGCACCAAGGGAATTTGTATCTTCATAAGATCCTAGCCCCACCTAGTATTTAATTGAATAGACTTGTTAATCTTGGTAGTTTCCTTTTTATCGGAGTCTATTATTTTATTGTTTCCTTTTCTCTCTTTACTCGGAAGTTGGAAACCAAAAAGTCTGTTTTGAAATTTGTTAATCTATCTCTTGGACTCGATTTTTGATCTTTTCTCTCATTTCAATTTTCTCTTTCTCAAGCTTAGAAGGTATTTCCTAGATCCCGGTGTTTCTTTTTAAAAAGTAATACCGGAAATCCTTAATCTCGATGATCACCAATTGATCACATATCTCTAATAACATATACCTTACAAAGAATCAACGTGACATCTAATTACCATGTATAATCATCACACTGGCTTTCTTCTCTAGTAGCGAGCCCACACAAAAATCTAGGTGTTCGTGATTTGGACCATAATTTGTAATGATTGCACCTTTATTCAAGCATTTAATGTGAAATAACAGGTAATTAATGAAGGTGGCAAACTACCTATGTACTTGGCACCACCTCAAGCATGCAATTGCTTTTGCAACACTCCACTCCATGTCATATTGAAAATTTGTGAAGGACATTGAAGTAACAAAATGACATTGGCGTGCAAGGAGAGGTAAATTTTGAGAAACCAAAACACAACTACTAAGGGTTTTGAAGTTGCATTATGAAAGATCATCATTATCAACCAGAACCAAGTATGTTTTGAATAATTGATATTTTGTTAAGTGATTTTCAAGTTGAAAAATATCGATAATCATATTTCCATTTAGAAATGATATGTTGATTATTCTCTAATTTCCTGAATTTAATTGAAAATGAATTGAAATTTTATAAACTTTAAGTTTTGGTTAATTTAACCCTAACTCACACAGAAGACACACATTCTAAAAATTGTAGGACACATTAGACAAAATGAGCACTTCTAATGCAAGGGAAGAAGATGAATTCAAATATTGCAATTGACAAGCCATACTGATCAATGCAGTGGTTACATACACTCATATGGGATGGTCTTCTAATATTGAAATATGTTCACAACTATTACAAGAAAATGCTTCTCAGTGTACCATGAATGCTATGGAAAATAGGTTACTTTTGGCAGGAGGGTTTCTACCAGCAATGGAGGCCCCTAAATTAGTTATGCAATGTATAAATTACTATAACCTAGCCAAGAGGATCTTGAGAAAGAATGGAGAATTTACACAGACCTATCACAGAAAGGAATCATATGCACATTTGGTCTCCCCATTTACACACAAATGTACAATGCTGATATAAAGGCTAAAAGAAAAACATATTAGAATGATGAAGAATGCAATAGAGAAATTATGAGTACCCAATGGTGCCAAGAGCCAATTACACCACAAACCAAGGTAATTCAGAGGTCTATGTGCAAACAAGAAATGCAAGATATTATAACTCTGCTAAGCATAGTAGCTAGTTTAAGGGATGCGAGCAAATTCAAACCCTGGATGTTTGTAATAATATCGTGCTTGATGGAAGTTCCCATGGAATTGCATTGTGGAAAGTTCATAAGTGATAGACTATATGAATAGATAACTACATTTCCAAAAATTAGGTGCTTCTATATGTCATATTATGTTTTATACTCTCGTGTTATGAGGGCCAACAAACAAGGGTTGAAACATATTGGTACTCTAGGCACACAGGTTGGAAATAGTTTGATATATGCACATCTACCCCAAATCATCATCCATGGATATAAATATGATTATAGGAAATTCAATGATTTGTTCTCCATGAAATTGGTTAGAATAATGGAAGGTGATAAAGAAAAAAGATTATCGCTAGAAGCACAAAGTGCCATTCGGCCAATGGGAGGCTAGTACATACAGTTCCCTACTTACTCTTACATTAGAGTGGAGGGATTTGATGGACATCCATTCATGTTTCCAAGGTAGCCTACAGATAATTTTTTTATATTGGAATTGGTGAGATAGTTGAAACCATCTGAATCTCTTTACAACCATGCTCACAAGAAGGCCTCTTTTAAATTTCCCATCGCAATAGGAAATTATAAGTGTAGTGTAATTAAATTGACTGACTTGTGTGAAGAAGAACTGAGAACATACCATTTTGAAGAGTTCTCACTCTAGAAAATATATTATGATATTGAAGGAAATATTGCTAAGAATATAGTTGGTTTTCGTTCTCATGTGCCACATTTAGAAGATTATTGGCTTAACTGTGAAGATGAGCATGTGGTAAGAAGAATAAGAAGATATGAAATAATGTCTCTAAAATTTTCCTGAATTCTCAAGCTTCATGATGTTCCAAATTATTTGGAAGAGGATGACGGCAATGCATTGAACAAGTTCTATAATGAATAAAGGGTATATGATGAACCCATTCTAGACCCAGGCTTTGATGATGATGATATGACATCAATTGATAAGTTCACCAGACCAGTCTTTGTGTATACTCAACACTAGATTGATGATTTTTTCAAAGTTTTTAGAGAAAGAGGAATTGAGCCTACATTCTTAGAATATAAAAGGAGAAATCAAAGAGATGAGACAACATTTGAGAGTGGAGAGCTTACTAAGAAGAGAAAGAAAACTAGTAAGGAAACTCCAGGCATAAGAATTGAGGAAAGAACCCCTAAAACTACAAGTCAAGAAGTTCCCATGAAACTATTTGATAAATAGAAAGATGTAGAGACAAGTAAAGATAAATCAAAAGTAAGAACTAAAGGTGCATCTTCCTCTGAAACAAAAATAAGAACTAGAGTCATTATTGATGAAGAAACAGGAGCAACAGAAAATGTTGGTGCACAAACCAAGTCTACATCTCAAAGAGCTATAGCATTTTTTACCTTTCCCACTTTTGTTAACTTGGCTATTATGAAGCAAGCACTGTGACCTAGACTCCTATGATTTTAGAGGAAATTTATAAAGAATATGAAGCCAAAATTAAAGAATAGGAGGACAAGTGGGGTGCTATGTGGGAGAAAGTGAAACAAAAGAAGTCTAAAGACAAACCCATGGCACATCCAGTGACAAAAGAAATTTAGGATACATGTTCTAACCCTATAAATGTTGAAGAAGAAGAGATTATACAAGGAGAACTTGCCTCAAAGGAGAGAAACCCTAATGTACTTGAGATGGAAACAAGGGAGACTATAGAGTAGGATCATATTGATGAAAGAATTGTTGAAGAAACTCTTGATTACTAGCCTTCACTTGGGAATGTTTCAAATGTTAATGAACAGTCACAGGTCTTTGAAGAACCAGAGAAGGCCATGCTAAACTTTAAATTGAAATTGGAGAAGAGGAAACTACACAGTTTTTAGGTGATGGAATTGAAAATGAAGAAAATCCTTATGTAGCAATGAATAAAGAAGGTAATGTTCAGAGAGATAAGTTGAAAATCTAGACACACAGGAAAAAATAAGACTTCAAATAAAGGAGATAGTGTCAAACCCTACTAATCCTGAATCTATGCCAAAGATCATTGAAGAAAATTCCCATTTCAAAAAATGTGACAAAACAAAGAGAAGAAGTTCCTAAAACAATTGGCAAATAGGTAAAAATGAATGTTACAGAGGTAGAGCTAGATGATGATACACCTAATTGGTTAATCAAGGAATTATTTTCCCCAATGGAAGTGGAAATATTGCCTCTAAATCTTAATAATTGCATACAAGAAGTAGACAATTTTAAACCTAAGTGTAAAGAAAAAACAAAACATATCATACAAAGAAATGCAAATAGTAATATAACTATCCAGATAGCTACTCCAATAGCTGGCAAGGAAAAACATGAAATAATTCCTAAGGAGTATAAGATAACAAGTATTAACCTTGGACACTCGTATTGGAAGCAAGAGTTGGAGGAAATAAAAGTGAATTTAAATTCTACTGTTGCTAGAGTACAAAAATACAAATAGAAGAAAAGAGAATTGAAAAAATAGGTTCCTACCTTGGAACATTTTATAAAGTCATTAACTTTATCCAGTCAATAGTAAGTTGACCTTCCCTAACATCCGGTGTTGATGTCACAAGAACAATTATATACAATTGCAATAGTTTGCCATAAAATGAATATGTTTGGAGAATGGATTGAGTACTGGGTAAAGCAAGGAAAAGAATTGATTATAGATGCAATAAGTACAAGGAAGCATACCAACATTCAAATAAATTGAAAATATTTGAAGATGAATGTAGATTTTTCTAGGAGAAAGTCATCGAAGAAAGGTGAAGAATTGAAATTCTCATGCAATCAAATATCTAAGAGTTAATAGAGAGTGATGTAATAACAAAATAAGAAATTTCACTTCCAGAAAAATGGAAGACAATTGAAATGGGAAGGTGACATGCTAATACAATGCATTGAAGGATTTGAAAAGGTCATTGAAGAATGCAAAAACCTAATTGGTGAAAATCAAGAATTTATTGAAATACTAACATGTCAAGGTTATGATCCCTAAACATTAGGATAGGAGGTAAAAGAAGCTAAAGCCTTCAAGGAATGGATAGAAAGAATAAATAGAGATCATGTTCAATTGCTAACATGAGAGGTCATTGATGATATTATACAGTGTAGGAATACTATAACTAGGTATGAAGTAGACAAAGTGCAAAAGAATGGTATCATACTCCAAGTATCTAAATAGTATATTAGGCTCAAGCTCACTTGGAAAGCAATACAAGGGATTTAAAAAGAATGTATGCATCAAGTATTAAATGTTGGGTTAAGCCACAATAGTGGTTTACAATTAAAAGGAGGAATGAAAATGTATTTTTATGTGTTTTCTCAATGTGAAGGGGTTCAGTCAAACCTAGATGTTTGACCAAACCATATTATGTGTTTGGTCGAACCACAGGGTTTGGTCGAACCCCATGTTCGACCGAACCCCTGAACGCATAAAGAAAATTATAATAATTTAAGGGGTTCGATTGAATGGGGGTTCGACCAAACCCCTTAAATTAGGGCTTTTTTAAAAAGCTTTTTGTTAGGATTGAGCTTTCAGTTTTGTATGTGGCAAATGTGAAGAGCTCGGGTGAACTGAATAGTGCATGGCGAATGATGAAATCTCGGGCCCAGAAAATGTATGCACCACCTCTCCATAGTTCATCAACCTCAGACCTTCATCTAGCAGCAGGTTGGTTCCTTGAACGAGCTCCAATTTGTTGATTTCAAATTGCTTTTATTTGAAAAATTTTAAACCCTAAATGCATGAAATGTGATAAAACAATTTAGTTTATCATAGCATTCCATGAGATCAAATTTACATGTGTGTTTCCTTTAAAACAGAGGCATTCCATGAGACCAAATAAATTTGATATTTAATTTTCAATATACCCTATTTCAAAGCTCCCATTTTGGTGCATAAAGGGTGAAGGTTTTGGAATTTGGCTTTATAGCTGCCAATTGCATTTGTTTGAAAGTTTCTAAATCCCTTTCAACAAAATTAATTTCTACAATCCTCTTCCATTATGCTTTGATTCAAATTTTCATACCCTGTTCCAAAACTCCAATTTTGGCATGGGCATGGAGAATGTTGAATTTGGCTTTGCAGCTACCAATTCCATTTGCTTGAAAGCTTCTAAAATCTTATCAACAAACCCATTTTGTGCATATCATGCAATCTTTATATTCCATTAGATGACATTTCTTCTAGGTATACTGTCAAACAATTAATGTTCCTTTTCTATGCTTCCACCTTTTGCATACATTTCTACCAAGGCTTCCAATTGCATTTGCTTGAATGTTTCTAAAGCCTTAGGTTTTAGCATATCTATTTGAGGCATTATGTCAAAAAATGCATGTGCCTTATCCAAGCTTCCACATTTTGCATACTTTTCCCTCAAAAATTTACAAGGACAACATATATAACTTTGTAAATATTTTAAACTTAAAATTTAAAGTCAGAAATAAACTAAAATTAAACATATATATTTTTTTACTTGGCTACATAGTGGCTCTCCTTCCAATGTGTAGAGGTAAAGAAAATAACCTCCCTTCCACTCCTTTATAAACTTGTAACACATTACATTTGGTGTCTATAAGATTCTCATTGAGGACCAACATCTCCATACACATGTTGAGGCCAGCCATGACCTTATTTGCTTTGAATGAACCAAAAAAATAAAATTAGGGTTAAAATAGTAGGCAGTTGCATGAATATATATTGATAGAGTTTTTTTTTCTACCTTTGATCAATTGTGTGCTAGATTGGTTCATATTTATTTCTTGTGGACCCATAAAAATGTTGAATTTGCTTCTTGGCCTTGCTCGTAGTTTTATATAGATACTCCAAGGGGCTCATATTTTATTCTTGTAATAAAATTTCCATAATGTTTGTAAATTTTATTAGCAAGGATAACATGATATTTTTTAAGTACAAGCTTAAGTTTAAATTTTGCAAGAAAGCTAAATTGATATCAAAATTATATGTTTTGAGGAAATGCATATAAGAAACCCATACAAAATAGACAAAAGAAAGAGAAAAAATCTAAAGAATGCACTTGTAACCTATACAATAGCATTAAAATTTTGAAATTAAACATAAAGAATAATAGGATTTATATTAAATACATGAGGCTATTATATAATATCAAAAAAGACTATTTTAAAGTTTAAATTTATATTTTGATTAAGGGTAAATACTTTTGGTTGGATTTATGAGTTAGAAATAGAAATTTTGAAAGGGCCCCACCCTTTTACACAGACCAATAAAGAGACAATAAAGGATCAATCATATTGACATGGAACAACAACAAGAAAAATATAGTTGTAAGTTAGAAAAATAACATCCAATTAGAAATACTCCACCAATAGTGGCAATGTATCTAATAAAGAGGGTCATTTTCCCAAAAACATTAGTAGATCTATCATTTCACAACAACTTGAATTGAAAATTCTTCAAGGAACTATATCTTATTGTCAACCTTATCCTTTTCCATGAATGAACCTAGTTCCTTTCTAATGGAGTTTCCATCTTTAGTTTCCAAACTTGAGACCAAAGGGAATATAAAGGGTTCCTATAATCTTCTAAACTTGAACCTTCTTCATATTTTTAAATTATTAGAAGGAATACCAAGAGGTGAATGTTGCAATTCAAGAGAATGGTAGAGGCAATGAACTCCAACTAATCCATCTCTAACATGATTCTTGTCTCTACCAATCTCCTCTAAATTTCTCTTGACAAGACCTTCTAAATTAGTCATGTCTAGAAGAGGACCAACCACCCCTCGATTATGCCCAAAGGGAGCCTCAACCAAATCCTAAGGTAAACAAGGCTCCATCTCATCCTTAAGCATTTTGTTCAACCTTGCCTTCCTCTAAATTTCCTACACCTATAAAATACATAGCTAGACACATGACAATGGTGAAAACACAAGAAAATCCTATAGCATGACATGTTGAACCCAAATAACCAAATTCAAAAATAATTTAATCTATAAGTATAAATAGTTTGATGGTAGAAACTTTATACATGTAAAAATATGATAAATGTGTGATTATTTTTATTTCCAATCTATAACTTTTTGATGTGCTTGGCTATATAATTGAGATGATTCACTCATATTGTAATGATAAAAATTTAGTATGTGTCAAAGAAATATTTCCAAGACATCAAGTTACCATTCTACATAACTCTCATGGAAATAAGAATATTATTTTATTTTAACTAAATAAATTGTGTGTACTCTATCTTGAATTACTAATTAATTTTGAATTATATACTTATAATTTAAAATAAAAGCATCCTTTGTAACATAGAATAGATAGGTTAATTAATGAAATAAAATATGTTTTTATATTAATTTTTTTTACAAATATATGGAACTCATATGAGAAATTGACTAAGACAACTCTGTGTGAGAATTAAGATGAGAATAATTTATATACCTTCTTTCAATAATTAACAAATTAGAAATTAATACTTGGCTCATATTGTATAATCACACTAGAAACCAACAATGGAAGATTGAGAGTCTCAACTAAGAATTCCACCTTATAGATCACATTCATACTAGAAGCCAACAACTAAAGACCAAATTTCATAAATAAAGTTCATGTGTTATATATCATGCCTTTGAGGGGTCCACAAGTACCATGAGCCTTTTGAAATCCTTCTCCATCTAAATGCATCCATTCCAAGACCATTGGGAGGTGGGTATCCCAAGTTCCTTAATTTCTTGTAGGAATTTAATCAAGAGTAGGACATTGTGACTTTGGCATGTAAATTTAAATCTAAATGTGCATCCAAAAAATACAAATTCATAACTAAATTTAATTCAAAAAGTGGGCCATCTATGGCCTTCTATAAACTTCTCGAAGATGTCATTCCCATAAATGATAAATTAAAAGTTAAGTTATGACCTTCACCAAAATGACATGAAATTATCTTTCTAAGATGTCATATTTGCATAAATCCCTCAAAGAAATTTTTTAACTAATTTTAAACACTCAAACAAATAATGGTATAGATTAAGATTCTTGTCTTTATCCTACATTTGGGTCATGTTTGATTAGATTTACTATCATAATTAGAAGTTGTATAAATTGTTATATTATATATTTTTTAACATATATAAAATGTATGGTTGGATTAGTGAGATATTTATAACAAGTATGCAATATGAAGTCAAACTTTATTAGATTTGATTCTTAATAAATTAGTTTTAATGATTAAATTTATAGCTTTATGCAATCTATAAGTTTAAATAGTTTGATGGTATCTAAACTTTATACATATAAAAATATGATAAATGTGTGATTATTTTGCTTTCCAATCTATAATTTTTTGATGTTCTTGGCTATATAATTGAGATGATTCACTCATAATGTAATGATAAAATTCATCCTCATATGGAGGATTTTATATTATCTTCCATTAAATTCATCCTCTTTATGAGATTCTTACGGAATATTGATATTCTAGTGTGAATTCTTAAGTTTAGACATATCTTAACTAGATAAATTTAGGTTCAATGAAGGCAATAGAACTTTTTTTTCACTTACATAATCCTATTTTGAAGTTCATTTATGTTAACAACTATTAAATTAGAAATTTTTATCCCCAATTATTTTCAAATAATTTTACACTAATCTTTGTTTTCTTATTTTTTCTTTCATTGTTTCATTTAAAATTTGAACCATTTAAGGATGCTATGTTATATATTATAGTTGTCTTCCAATTCTTTTTAAATTGTTCAACCCTCTCATGGTCTAAATAATTTTACATTCAACAACCATGTCTAAAGTACATTATATACCCAACCTCTTTCCCTATTTAACACACTCATAAACCTTGTTGCTAATCTCATTCGAAGAGGTGGAACAACCAATCTTAGAGGGATCCTCATCCATAGGAGAGAGAAGGGAGCCATCAATCTAGGCTCTAGTACTATTCTAGAAATAGTAGAACTAGAAGCTAGAATCCTAACAATGATAGCCAAGTTGGATAATACACAAGTTTTCCTTTTCAAGGGATTGGGGAAAACTTATTGGATGGGTATTATTTCCCCTTCACCACATTTTGATTAGGATTAAGAATTGAAATAATAAAATTCTCAAATTGGTATAAGAAAAAAATAAGCCCTTAGTGGAGGGGAGCTCATTTTTTTCCCATGTGCAACTCTAATAATAGATTTCTTAAATTACATGAGTAAATGAAAAGGGAAGCTAACAAGTCACATGCATCTAAGATTATTTATAAGATAAAAGTTATAGGATAAACAACATTTATAGTTTCCTTCTAGGATGAAATAAATAATCAAGTAGAAACATTTATATACTTGTGAGGAAATCATCTATATGTTCCTTCCTCTTGTATTTACTTTCTTTATGAGACTTCAAGCCCTTCATGGATAAACCACTTGTAGTAGCTCAATACCTTCCTCAATGGCTTTAAAGGTTAACCTTCTTACTTTTTAACCAAAATTTTAATAACATTCAATTTTGTGTAATTTATGGAGCACTATTATCATTTTAATTCAAAATAATGTAAGAAATTTATATAAATTTAAAAATTAAAAAATCCTAAAATAATAGTTTTAAATTAATTGAAAACATGGTTGGACCCCTCTAATTTTGTGGAACTATTTCTTAAAAGCTCCATCATCCCCATATTTTAATACAAATGAGACATTGAGGCTTTATGTCACTTATAATAGATCTACAATTATTTGATATAGCTCCATTTAGATCAATCCATATATCCTAATTTCTATCAAATCATAGGGTGTCAATTTCAATAATTACACAATGAAGCACATATGATTTTTCATTTGCTAGTAGAGGGTTATCTTATTATGCCATTAAAATAAAATATAGGTCCTCAATACTTTTCATCTTTATTTTCCATCATTACATTGAACCTTATAAGGGACATCTTCATTGGTAATCATCTAATGCATAAAGACAAATAATGTCAAACAATAGCCAAGTTAATTTTATAAATAACTTAAAATAATTTATAACATCATGGGTAAACACTAGAGTCAATCACATAATCTATCATATAATTATCAATCAAATTTAATATCATGTCTATTATTCTAATGACTAGATTCCAAATAAAAGCATCCTTCTAAATAAATTAAAGTGCTCAATTATGGTTACATGTTACTAATTTTACTTCTTGTAAAATAATATAATCAATCTAGACTCATTAGAAATTATATTTACAAGCTTATCATCTCTCTCATTTTATTCTCTTATTTGTACCTTCAATAATGACTAAATTGATTTTGTAACATGATCACCAATGTTAAGTAATGATGCTTTATGTGCAATCTAGTAATTTAAATTTTAGAACTATTTTCATATATCGTTTTGTGATGAGAACATTGAATATTATAATTTTTTAGGCCAATCTTTAGGCACTAATTCACCATTATTAAAATGATCCTTTAAAGTTTATTCATTATTTTTTTCAGGATTATAACTTTTTACAATTTCTATTAAACCAAACTCAAAATAATGGTATAGATTAAGATTCTTGTCTTTATCCTACATTTGGGTCATGTTTGATTAGATATACTATCATATTTAGAAGTTATATTTAGAACTATTATATATGTTTTAACATATATAAAATGTATGGTTGGATTAGTGAGATGTTATAACAAGTATACAATATGAAATCAAACTTTATTAGACTGATTCTTAAGAAATTAGGAATAATGATTAAATTATTAGCTTTATGTAATCTATAATTATAAATAGTTTGATGGTAGAAACTTTATACATATAAAAATATGATAAATGTGTGATGGTAGAAACTTTATCAAAATAATGCTTCAATAATTTAGAAATCATATTTACAAGCTTATATCATCTCTATCATTTTCTTCTCTTATTTGTACCTTCAATAATGACTAAATTGATTTTACATGACCACCAATGTTAAGTAGATGTTGAATGTTTTTTTGTTAATGGTATGAAAATATTATTGATGAGTAGATGAATTATTAGAATTGTTTTAGATAAATCTATTCTGTATATCTAGATATATTATTTACCAAGGTCTCATTGCTCCTTTAGGTGTACATACATATATATACACATGGAAAATGAAGATGTTCCACCTCCATTTTTTTTTTTGCAAATACCACTAATGAGATTAACAAATTGAGAGATTTATTAGCACAGGGTGTGAATCCAGGGATATATACTGAACCATGCATGCCAATATTACATAGTCTAGAAAAACTAAAAGATGAACTTGAGAGTCCACTAGTGCATATTCCCTAAATAGAGTAGCTACTATTCTTTCTCGCATGCGGGAAGAAGTACATGGTGGTGTTCCCCTTAAACAAATACAAGATAGTGTGACCAAAGAAATGATAAAAACCACTCATTTTCCATTTTATCAAAATATTTGTAAGGTTAGGGGATACCAGGTCACTAGATGTGTCAATCCTGTTATGGCCTCATTGATCTACCCATAGTTTCTCATAGCACATGGTCTATACCCAAAAAATGACTAGATTCCATTGTATTTTTTTTAGCAATTGTATGCTGAGGTCCATTTGGGCCTCAAAGTCAACTACCTGGACATTCCACCATATGTTGGTCAGGGGTGTGGCAGGATTGTTGATAGGCCCACCCATTGCCGAGTAGATAGACCAGCCCCACTATTTAGGGTATTGGTTGGTGAGAGGTCTCCTGCTCTCACACCAACTCTAGCCCCCATAGCAAATGAGGTTGTCATTGTTTCCCAAAAGGAAGCAATTGACATTGTAGGTGACATTATAGCTGCCACCAGTAGGATATCTACTGATCATGTAGGTCATTATTTGATGTCTAGAGGTTCTCAATCCACACCTTTTTTAGCACAGTGGACCACCATGGATCCTTATATAGTGGCGAAGATCCCTACTCCCACACAACTTGACACACTTATAGGAGATATGGCACACATGACTTTGCATTGTTTAGCTGAGGACCTCTTGAAGGAATATGTCTCCATTGCATGAGACTATGGGATCGGTATAGAGCATGTTAGAGATCATTTGAGATGCAAAGGTCATTCAGTTCCAAGATCCCATCACTCTTAGTGCAACACTAGTGCACGTCAGGATCCACCTACAGATCATTCGGCAATTGCATGGACTATGGGTTTTACTGAGATGTTGATTGCTTCTGGTTTGTCATTGTCGATGCCATCTCACCTGCATAGTCCTCTACACTCATCATTTCTGGCACAACATTGGATAGATCAGATGGATGCAGATGTTGGTTCGTCACTTGACTGTATAGTTGATATGGTGGAGACGAGCATTTCAGAGGACTTAGGTCATCCAATATCAAATGATGTGCATGTATGTGTGCATGTGCATGTTTCAATTCCTTTTTAATTATTTTTAAATTTTAGTTTTAACTAGATATTCGTGTACTAATATATATGTATATATATTGTAGGTGGACATACCTTATGTCACTCCTAGCCTTGTTCCTCCATATCGTGTACATTGATGTGACTCTATAGATGAATCTGATGCCAGTGGACATGTGAGTTTTAAATTTTTATATATACACGTGAATATGTACATGCATATGTATGCACATAGATCTAGATAGATATTTAAAAATATACAAGTACATTCTTAAAAATAACTTTCATTTAAAATTTATTTAATACAAATTATATGTATTTAACACATTTTGTACACATTTTTATTTGCAAGGCTCAACACATCCATCAGAGCAGGACCATTCTCATTCAGATGGTCGTTTGACTAGGAGTTAACATTCATATTAGGCCCTACACTAGATCTATGATCTTTACTACATGTATTTGCTTATATGATGATCTTTAGTATTTGAAATTTGATGATCTTTGCTTATATACATACATTTGGCTCTTTGCTTATATACATACATTTGGCTATTTGCTTATATGATGATATTTAGTATTCAACATTTGATGATCTTTGCTTATATATAGACATTTGGATATTTTCTTATAACATGTTACATGTTTATACACTGATTCTATTTATATGTATACATTTGCTTATATTCAATAGACATGTACATTTGCTTATTTGATGATCTCTTAGAACTGCAATTTCCTTATATGATATACATTTGATCTCTAGTATAATTTTAAGAAATGAGCATGCCACTTTATAATTAAGTTCATTCATGTTGACCACAATAAATAATTTTCACGCACACCCATTGAATTTTATAGTAAGAAGTCAAAAATTATAAAATAAATGACTCTCAAGCTTGAAATTAGACTAATGATAGTTTATAAATGAGTTATAAAATATAATTATAAAGAAGAGGTAGGAACATTCCTTTTATAGTTATATACTATCCTTCAAACACTTTCCCTCTAAGTTATAAATTTTTTATGTTAAATTATTTCATAAATAATCTCTTAATCTACACCATTATTAAATTATACAAAAATTTTATTCTTTGAAACATTAAGAAAATTCAATTCAAACTATACCTCTATTGTCTTTTTGACAAGTAACAAAATTCTAAAATTACTCTAAAATATATGTTGCAGCATATCTATACATTAAAAAACAATAAACTCCATAATGAAATAACTTGTTTGATTACCACTTGATTCATTTAATGATCTAGGATGTAGCTATTCCATACACTAGAATAATTTTTTTCCCATATTCATATAGATACTTGAGCTTATTTTTCATTATTCTATATCAAATTGCAAGATTAATTCACATTTATATCACTTGGAGCTTGCAGATTTTGGAGAAAAGGTTTTTGCACATTTATCAAGGAGGGAAATATTGGAGAAGACAACTTTTCATTTTTATTAATCAAGGAAAATTTTGGAGGAGAATTTAACTAAGTTGCTAGAGGATTTGTTTTGAGACATCTTTAACTTGAAGAAGAAAATGGGATAACAAAGAAAAAGAAAAAATGCATCTCAACGAAAAATTGTCAAAAGAAGAACAAAAGAGGCATGAACAAAACTTGGAAAATTATCATAGAAAGAAACAAGGTACACATGCTTGTTTCTTCTCCCTCTCTCTCTCAAGTGTGTGTTTAGTACTTTTATTAACACCTCAAATTTTTTTTCTTATAAATATGCATGCATTTTATGAAAACCATGTTAGATTTAACTTGGAAACTTTAATACTAAAAAATAGTCATCTTGCATAGACATTACCTAAATTTCTTATCATCTATTTCCAATTGCTTTTGTTTCATGGAATTCTTGAGTTTAAGATTATTTTATTTTATTTGTTTCAACTCCACTTAAATAACTCATAGTCTCTCACTTTCTTTGCTTGCATGTAAATTCAAACAAGCAGGAAATTCTTAAGTGGAAGTCAAGCCAAATCTAGATATTGGATCAAAAAAATCTGTTGAATAACACATGGACCTTGAAGTTAGGGAGGAGACCCAAGTTCAAACAATGTTGGTTGGAGAGAGGTTAGGATCAATTCCTTCTACTGGTATGGATGAGCATATAAAACTAGTTGTTCAAAACTTCTGTCACTTATAACATCATGTCTTATCTATTAGAAACTCATGATCAGATTTGCAAACCAAAAAGACCTTCCACAGAAAAGCAAATAAAAAAAGCAGAAGCTATTGCAAAAAGATGTGCAACATTATTATTCGAGAATTCAATTAATTACAAGATATGATTTGCTTTATAAAAGCAAAGATTCCTAAACCTAATCTTATCTTGAGCAACAAGATAGTTCGATAAGATAAAGATGAAAGCCTAAAACTTAGGAATTAAATATGCCTAAGTAAACTTATGCAAATGTGTAATTAAATATTAATTACACCAACACCCCCCCATAAGTGCAACTTAGGGAGAAGCAAAATAAAACATGCACCTAAAACTAAGATGAATGCAAGAAAGCATGAATGGGTCCCGGCAACAAGGCTTGATCAGGTACCCGAGTACAAATGCAATAATGAAGTAGAGAAGGAAAACCTAGTGGGACAAAAACCCCCCTACAATGAGATGACTGCTGCAAGAAGCACTGGAAGAACACTGTGGAGTAACACTGGAACTGTAATCTGACAAGCAAGGAAATATGCCTCTATCTACAACTGAAACCAAAACCGGAATCATGATAATGTGACAGTAGACCCGATGCCACGAAACACTCAAAAACTCACAAACTGGAACAACCTTGGAATCTATGAAGCAACAGTAGATGAGATGATGACATAATCTAGAAACCATGTATCTCAATGCCGATGCCAAACCGTGACTAAAACTCTTCCATGGGAAGGAGTACCAAAAATAGACTCTGGAACAATAACCACAAAAACATGGCCCTCAAACTGAGAAGAATATGAACCAATGAGGATCAAGAAATGTAATCTCCCAACTGAAGTGTGAACCAATGAATTCAACATGTTTCAAGCAAGACAAGAAATGTGGCCAAAAGAAACTAAGAGACCAGATAACCCATACGAGTTGCCATCAAAACAAAATGAAATATGGGATCAAAGTGAAAAACAACACTCTAATCAGATTATTATGCATGAAACCCCCCCTGAATGGAACTTTATCATAGTTCATTTATTACAATAACCTGACGATTGTAAAAGGAGAGCATACTAAAAATGAATAAACAAAAAATTAAAATAGACCTTAGATCTGTGTAGAGGATTGAATCAGCTTTCCAATGCCACAAGAATGACGAAACAAGGATGATCGAGTCAAAAGATATGCCCTCCGAAGTGAAATATGAACATCTAACTTCAACTGGAAAAAAATCCCATCAAACAGAAAAATTTCTGGAAACAAACTGCACCATTAGAAAATTGGGCTCACCAACTTTCCGGCAATATCTCGTTTCAAAAAAAAGCCTCCGGGATCAAAAGTTATGATGAAATGAAAAAAACTGCTGTATTGGAGCAAATCAAGGTTTTCAAAGGCTAACTTGGGGACATTTTTGGCCCCTTCTACTCTGGCCCCTGGTCTGCCATATGACTGTGGGGTGAAGTTTTCCAAAAAATAAACCTGCCACCAGGCAGGTGGTGGGCGGGCTGGGCATTGGTGGTGCCGCTGGTGGGAAATCCCTCCACAGGATAGCCCGCGGACATCGATGTGACCACGGTGGAGGGCACAAGGGGCGGCCAGTGGTATTGGACAAAGCTGCCGGCGGGAGGGTAGAAAATGAGTTGGCAGTGGAAAGGGCCGGCAGGAGAACCTTGGCTGATAGTACAGCCGACAAGGCTGTCAGATGTGACAAGCGGGGTACGATGGTACCCAGAACTGTCCGAGATATAAACCCCAATTTTTATTTTTTTTTAAAAAGGCCACCAGAAAATTTTTTATAATAAGCCCAAAATATTTTTATAAAGCCCGATGAAAAATATTTGCAGAACATATAAAATATATATTTTTATTTGCAATCGTACCCTGTACTTGGCGGGCCGTACGGCCTGCTGGGTAAAAAATTTTGCCTCACGGACAACTGACGCCGAATATAGGCGAGTTATATGTCATTTTTCATCTCTTGAATGCTCTGGATCTGATGGCGAGGTCTGATCTAACTGAAAATGCACCAGAAGCTTTGCAACTCCCAGATCTGGTAGATCTTCAAACCCTCATAACTCTGGCATAAAATGTTGGATTCAGGCAAAACAAAAGTCGATCTTGACTTTTTCGATAGCCCTGGACTCAAAAATGAGCTCAGATTTCCTCCAACATGCAGTGAAAGCAACCATGCAAGAACACCCAAATAGAGAGACAAAACTTGAGGTATGAAAACCCTAAAGGAATCCCAAACGAACCATGCAATGTTTTTCTCAAAAATCTAAGAAGGGGCTACAAATCAAGGCTCTGATACCATGTTAGAAACCCATGATCATATTTGCAAACCGAAAAGACCTTCCACAGAAGAGAAAATAAAAAAAGCAGAAGCTATTGCAAAAAGATGTGCAACATTATTATTCAAGAATTCAATTAATTACAAGATATGATTTGCTTTATAAAAGCAAAGATTCCTAAACCTAATTTTATCTTGAGCAACAAGATAGCTCGATAAGATAAAGATGAAAGCCTAAAACCTAGGAATTAAATATGCCTAAGTAAACTTATGCAAATGTGTAATTAAATATTATGGTAAGTGCACAAAGTTGAGTCCACGAAACGTGGAAGTTTTTGCCTTAGGCAAAAAAATGAATTTGGCTTGCAAAAAACGGGATCCCGCTTTTTAATAAACGGGATCCCGTTTTTAGAAAACAGGATCTCGTTTAGCTTCGAGATCCCAAGCCTAAGTTTAAAAAATGGGATCCCGTTTTTGGAAACAGGATCCCGTTTTCGAAATTTTCCAAAAACGAAAATTTCCAAAAATGGAAAGTTTTAAAACGAGATCCGTTTTGAAAAATTTCTGAAAATGGAAACTTCCAATTTTTGAAAAATTTTCATTTTCGAAAGTTTTCAAAACGGGATCCCTTTGAAAACTTTCCATTTTTGGAAATTTTCGTTTTAAGAATTTCAAAATGGGATCCCATTTTACAAAACGGGATCCCGTTTCATAGAACCATAAAAAATGGCTTTTTTATGAAACGGGATCCCGTTTTGAAATGGGATCCTATTTTTTAATGAAACGGGATCCCGTTTTTTAAATTATGAATTTTTGAGTGGGTTTTTTGGCTTTTTTTGGTTCGGAAATGGCTTGGGGACGAACCTAAGCTTTGGACCTAGTTTGACCTGCACCTTGAAGGTCATTAATGTCACAGGAAAATAATGACTTTGGACATATGTTTGAAGACCTATTTTGCAGAATTTTTTTGAAATTAAAACCCATTATAGATGAGACAGTGCAGATTCCAAATATGTAATTTTTTTAACAATTTGATTATTTTTTCTATTTTTCAATTAATTTCTAATGAAACTAGTCCATAAACTTGAATTATCAAGTTTTTTTAGTATTTTAATAACTTTTGATCAACATAACATTTTGACGAACATTGCACAAGAGCAAACTTCAGACAATTATTTTTAGTTTAAAAAAAAAAAAAAAAAATGATAAGTTTAGGTCATCTTATGCGTGTCGTACACGACGATTTTTCAAAATGACAAATATGCCTAATAAATATTTAATAAAAAAAAAATTCAATAAAAAATTATAAAAAAATATTAAAAGCAAGCTTTAGTGAGTCACAAATCTTTTCCCAAAAGGATTTAGAAAAATATGATAATTTAGGTCAAAATATGGATGTCGTACATGTGCATGGTATGGTATAAAAAAGTGACTTTTAAACAATGGTTTTTAGAAACGCCTATTGAAACTCAATTTTTACAATCTGGGTATTGAAATAAATTACATATTTGGAAACTAGACTCCGAGTACTACATTTTATGATTACTGACTTTTTTGAAGATTCCATCTCTAAGTGCTTCAAATTTTAAGGTCAAATGTGTCAAATTCTAAAAATCAGGGAAAACACTTCCACTTTTTGGCCAAAAAATGGACTCAACTTCTTGCACACACCCATTAATTACACCAACATTATCACTTTTTTTGCTTGCATACATAAAATTTACTTATATATAATCATCTCTCACTTTTATTTGCAAAATATTTTGTGACATGTAGAAAGGGCTCAACAAGCAGGAAGTTCTCATGCTGAAGTCGAGCCAGATCTAGATATTGGATCAAATGAATTTGCTAAAGAACACATGGAACTTGAAGATAGGGAGGAGGCCCAAGTTCAAATAATGCATGTTGGAGAGGGGTCAGGATCACTTCCTTCTACTGCTATGCATGAGCATATAAAACTAGCTGAAAAGGTGATGAACCAAATTTCTTATAGAAATTTAGATCATTTACTTGAAATGGATATGGAGAAGCTAAAATGTTATGCCAACCAACCTTATAATAAGAGAAAAAGGTCGATGACTAAATCTGTAAATAGAATAATCAATCATCATTTCAATAATCTTGATACACTTGAAAAAACCTAATTGTTATCACATTTACGTCTTCATAATGAGCTGAAAGAGTCATTACAATTGTTGGGTGTACATTCAACATCAAATAGGAAGAAACACATGGGATTACAAAAGGATATTGCTCAAAATGTTTAAAAGAGTTTAGATCCCATTGGGAAATGATCTTTATCAGTGGATAAGACCACTATAAGAAGGGTGATGTTGACATCTATTGTACATCAAGATATAGCAAGAAAAATAAAATTGTTTGCACTTTTGGCTGAAATTGGATATAGTAGAACCACATTAATAAAATATGAGAAAAAAAAAGAAAGTTTTTGGATGAGAGAGTTCAAAAGGAAATTGGGAAATTATGTGTAGAGCTCCCCATTCTGATAGGATTGAAGATGCTGTTAGGAACTTGATCTCAAGTTTTTGGAACATGATCAAACTCACCCATCATCAAATACTAGAGATGTTATGAGACACAGGATTGGGCCTAGTATTTATGAAAATCATATCAAACATTGGCTATACATAACACAATTTGAGATGTATATGAAATTTTGTAATACATATCATCATATAAAGATTAGGAAAACAATATTTGAAAGATTAAAGCCATATTATTTGAAGATAAACAAGTTTTTTGAAACTTGTTGTTGTCATTATCATATTGAATTTGATCTCTACTATCAGGTGTTTCAAAAGATGAGAGAAGAAAGTTGTGGGTTTTAGAATGCTCCTCCTAAATAGGCAATTTTGTTTTATGTGATCATGAAAATGGACCTCAAATAAACTGCATAAAAGGAATGTGTGAGACATGTGGAAATTTGGCTAAATTTCCTTCAAGAAATGAGGATAATGACCTAACAAAGACAATAAATTGCAAGAGGTAAGTACTATTTTTATAGAGTTCATTTGTTTCAATTTGATTAGATTGTTATTTGAATTCTCTAATGTAATTTTTCATTCATTGTGTGGTTTATTATTATTCACATATTTTACTCGCACAAGTACAAGTATGTAAAGTTGCAAACAAATTTTGGGAAATAATCCACAAGGTTGAACTATGTAGAAGAGATTCCTATTGGAAAATTTATGGAATATTTTCAAAATTTGATACAACCATACATACAACATTCATTTTTTGCTAAGTGGTAAGCACAAAAATTCCAAACATTGAGAGATACTTTCCCACCTAGAACAGTTCTATCAGTAGTTGAATTTGCATAAAATTACTCCTTCGTACATTGGAAGGAGATTCAATCAGAGTATTACTTTTCAAAGAAGATCACTATTATGGTTCATGTGTGTTATCGAAATGCACAATCAGAATTGGATGGTGTTGAGAGTATAGATGAAGAATGAGCCATAAAGAAAGAATATCACTTTTATATTAGTGATGATAAAGAGCATGACACACTTTTTGTCCAACATTGTTTTACATTTTTTTTTGAGAATTTGAGAAGCAGGGGTATAAAACTTGAAAAGAATTTTGTATGGTTAGATGGATGTGTAGTACAATTCAAATCTTCACGACCATTCTATGCACTTTGTAGATATCATAAAATCTACAAAATACCACATCTTTGGAGTTTTTTTGAGAGTGGGCATGGAAAGGGTGAGCATGATGGAGCAGGAGCTTGCATCAAACAAGATTTAAGAAAACATCAAATGAGTTATCTAGAAGATCATATAGATAATGCACATGATATTGTTGAATGGTGCAAGAAACACTTTGCATCAAACGTGGTCAGCACATCTTCGAGAACAAACTGACACATTCCACATAGAGTGTTTTGGTAGATATCAGGTATGTATAAATTACATTTTCATAAATTTGAATTTATTTAAATTTAAAATTTATAATATATATACATGTTTGTTCACATAAGTTTGTTGTTGTACATGTATCTAGGTGTGGATAGAAGATCGATGCATGATGCAAGAGGGTAGAAAAAACAAGATCTTTGCATTGTGTTCGAAGTTCAGATAGTCGCCATGGATGGACATTAGACACAAGGGATTACTCTTGTTTTTGCACTGAGTGCATTGCAGGAAACTCTGATCATGCATGAAACAACCAAGAACTTGGATATGTTGGTAAATGAGATACAGTGCCACTAGTTGTTTCAAAAACATATGATGAAAATGAGGAAGAAAGATTTGAATACATTCCTTTGATTTCAATTGATTATGACCATATTTCAGGATTGGTTAGAAAAGGTACATGTGTAAGTTTTCAATAATTTAAATATTATATATATCTAGTTAATGATCTTTAGAGACATAAATGTAATTTTTTAAGAATTTTTTTGTGTAAATTTGGTGTACAGGAGATGTTTTTGTAGTCATAGCAGAGCTTGGAAATATCGAAGGTGTTAGCTATCATTTTTTGCGTTGCACATAAGAGAGGAATAAGCTAACACAACCTGAAAAAAGTGATGGAATGTCATTTCCCACAGGTGAGTTTGAATTTAAAATTATATATAAATTGTGTTGACATGTGCACATTACATTATAAACATTAAATATATATTGTACAAACCTTGAGCATGGAAATGTTGTACACGTTCATATGTCTTACCTTAGGTTCATGTTTACCATGCAAGTTTTGTTGTAGTGCAAGGGACATATCTAAAACAAGTCAAAGTTGTTCAGCATGGGATTCATTGTGTTGACTATCAACCTGATAACAAGGTATATCAATATAGTCACTTAATAATTGCTACCACCCTACATCTTCATGCAGCTCCACATGCATGTGGCCGAAGAAAATGGAGACTAGATAGTGATGATCATCAAAAAATTCTACATGTTATTGAAGAGAAGGCTGAACCAGAATCTTTGACTTAGATTATATCCATGATTTTCAAGTTCACTTGTAACCATAGATACATGTTCAAGTGAGAACTTATAGTAACTTGTACATAGTTGTAAATCATTTTTTGTAAATTACAATTATATGTACATATTTGTTGCATGGAAAATTATTAAGTTCAAGAATCTTTGATAGCATCATCTCTCATTTTTTTTGCTTGCATGTAAACCCATATATATGTTGTCAATACTTATTTGAAACCTAGTGAAGTTTTTTAAAATCATTTTTCCTAAATTACAATCATATACAACTAATATTTATTTCATGGAATTCTTAAGTTCAAGAATCTTATATACAATTATATAAAACTTATATAATTTTTTCCATCAAATTACTCCATGGTAAACTATGTAAATTTTAAAATAAAGTATTATCTAATTATAAAATTATTGTACACATATATAAAACATAAATAAATGCAAATAAAAAAATAAATTTTCCATCAATTTATTTCACAAAAAATACCACAAATGAAAATAGAAAGTTCCCCTCTACCCTCTACCCTTAAACCTTAAACCCTTAAACCCTTAACCCTTCTAACCTTTACCCTTTATCTCTCTCCCACTCCCCCCTCTATCTCTCAAGTCTCAACCTCCTACCCCCTCTCCCTCTCTCCCCTCTACCCTTAAGCCTTAAGCCCTAAACCCTTGTACCCCATACCCTTTACTCTCTCCCACTCCCCCCTCTCTCTTGAAAGTATCTCCCTCCTACCCCCTCTCCATCTCTCCCCTCTACCCTTAAGCCTTAAACCATAAACCCTTGTACCCCCTACCCTTTATCTCTCTCTCATTCCCCCCTCTCTCTCTTGAAAGTCTCTCCCTCCTACCCCTCTCCCTCTCTCCCTCACCACCCTTAACCCATGCCCTTGTACCCCTACCTTTATCTCTCTCACACTCCCCATCTCTCTCTCAGCTTCCTGCCCCCTCTCTCCCCTCCTTAACCCTTAAACCTAAACCCTTGTACCCCCTACCTTTATCTCTCTCCCTCCCCCCTCTCTCTCTCCTCAAGTCTCTCCCGCTCCCCCCTCTCTCTCAAGTCTCTCCCTCTTGCCCCTCTCCCTTTCTCCCCTCTATCCTTAACACTTAAACCCTAAAGCCTTGTACCCCCTACCCTCTATCTCTCTCCCACTCCCCCATCTCTCTCTTGAAAGTCTCTCCCTCCTAACCACTCTCCCTCTCTCTCCTCTACCCTAATCCCGTAAACCCTAGTACCCCTACCCTTTATCTCTCTCCTCCCTCTCTCTTGAAAGTCTCTCCTCCTACCCTTCTCCCTCTACCCTTAACCCTTAAACCCTAGTACCCCTACCTTTATCTCTCTCCCACTCCCCCCTCTCTCCCCTCTACACTTAACCCTTAAACCCTAAACCCTTGTACCCCCTACCCTTTATCTCTCTCCTACTCCACCCTCTCTCTCTCTCTCTCGAAATTCTCTCCTTCCTACCCCCTCTACCTCTCCCATCTACCCTTAACCCTTAAACCCTAAACCCTTATACCCCTACCCTTTATCTCTCTCCCACTGCCCCCTCTCTCTCTCTTGAAAGTCTCTCCCTCCTACCCCTCTACCTCTCTCCTCTACCTATAATCCTTAAGCCCTTGCATGCCCCCTCTAGGTTTATCTCTCTCCCTCCCCATCTCTCTCTCTCAAGTCTCTCCCTCCTACCCCCCTCCCTCCTCTCCCTCTACCCCTTAACCCTTAAACCCTAAACCCTTGTACCCCCTACCCTTTATCTCTCTCCCACTTCGCCCCTCTCTCTCTTGAAAGTGTCTCCCTCCTACCCCCTTCTCTCCCCTCTACCCTTAACCCTTAAACCCTAGTACCCACTACCCTTTATCTCTCTCCCACTCCCTCCTCTCTCTCTCAAGTCCTCTCCCTCTCTCCCCTCTACCCTTAACCCTTAAAACATAAACCCTTGTACCCCCTACCCTTTTATCTCTCCCCACTCCCCTCTCTCTCTCTTGAAACTCTCCCTCCTCCCCCCTCTCCCTCTCTCCCCTCTACCCTTGTACCCCCTACCCTTTATCTCTCTCCCATTCCCCCCCTCTCTCTCAAGTCTCTCCCTCCTACCCTTGTGCTCCCTTTCTCTCCCACTCCCTCCATATCTTTCTCTCAATTCAATGATATCGGCCTTCTGTAAAATTGTCTAGCCATACTTTCCATTCTCTCTAGCTGAAAAATCCCATGCAATCCCATTAAAAAAAACATAATAGTAGTTAAAGAATAGCCATAAGACAAAGCTAACAAATCTTCAACTTCATTGCTTAGGTGATTTAAAGCATGCGAATAAAATAACCTTCTAGGTCTCTAAATCTTATACAGTATATGATATGAAGCAATTTCATCATGGTGGGAAAATCACTGCACTAAAAAGATTTCTAGAGAGAATAAAATCTAGGAGGTTCATAGGGTTGTAAATACATTAGAATTAGAATAGGTACAACTAAAAAATGAGTGACTGATAATCCTTTTAACCACAATTTGCATTTGAGAATACAAAAGCATGGGCATCATCAGATTAGTTACTATGCAAATAGACCTCATCTTTCAATTGAATATTCTCAATACGTAGTTGTTGCTCTTGAAGATCGACTTCTGAAATAACAACAGGTCCTCTGTGCAGTTGGTGCATATGGGATTTCTCATGGATTATTTAATTGCCATGTTCTCCAAGTGAAGATTCTCATTAGATCCTGGCTAAGGAGAGTGTTTTCATGGTCAACACTCATGTTGAGCCTAAAAATCCAAGATTTGAAAAGCCATGATTAGAAAAAATTAAGTAATAAATCATGAAACCCTAAAGTTCAATTTTTTTGCAAGATTACTACAAATTTTTGGTCATTTTTGTAATCCCTAGACATACTGTCATCTAGGTTTGTCGATTCTAGAACCAAAACTTAATTTGGTGTGGTGCAAGCCCCAATTGCTTACTCAGAAGCTTCCTTTGCTTCTCATCTGGGTGAGGGCACTCTTTGAAAAGCCTGTAGAAAACCCAAGTAAACTACCCAATTCAAAACTCATCCCAAAATGCTTTTCAGTCGTTTCTAATAAATATAGTTTTCAATTATATACTTTTTTATTTATATACTTTTAATACTATAATAATAATTATATATTATAATATATAATAATAATATATAATTATTATAATATATTGCAATAATAAGTATATTGATATGAAATATTATAAAATACAAGTATTAAAAAATGGGGAAAACAAAAAACAAATAAAATAAAATAGCTTCATGTAAGTCGGTTCAACCGAACCTATTGAGCATATTCAACCGAACCACCCCAAAATCTATTTTTTAATTATATTAGAGGTTGGTTTGGTCAAACCATAGTTCGTTTGAATGAACATATTTCTTTTGTTTGACCAAACCCCCTTATTTTCTCCTCCACTCTCTCAAGCACCAAAATTGTTCAAAATTTTTGCACTTCGAAGCTCGATTTGAGAATGAAAATGAAGGAGAATTCACAAACCCAACTAGTATCAGGTAGCCCTCATAACAAGCTATCCAATGAATACAATTTTAATAAGTTTTGATTTTATTATCGATTTGTTTTTTAATTTTAATTAAATATAGGTTTTTCACTGAAAATGAAACTCTATGTTCTGCATGTGGTAAAATAGAATACTATAATTTATTTTTTTGAAAAATATGAGTGCACCAGATATTGGAGTCCTTGATCCCAAAAATATTAATTTTTTTTGATACATACAGTAAAAGTTATGTGTTATACAGTCACGCTATGTCTGAATTATAATTGGTTTGACTTAAAAACTTGATTAAGGAAAAAAATTCAATAAAAAACTATCTAACCAAGTGGAAGCACTAGATATCAAAGTTACAAATCTAAATTCGAAAGAATTAGAATTTTATCCTTCATGGAAAAAAGTTATGAATTATACGGTGTGTTTCACTTTTTAAAAATGTTGTTTTCTAAAAAAATCTAGTTTTCATGGGAGATGGAAAAAGAAGTGCAATCTGATTTTAAAAATTTTGAAAAAAATATTTTTAGAATTTGCAGACAAAATTTGGCGAGACTCTATTTTTCATCATCTTCAAATTCCTCATGGTTTAGCCGCTATAGGTGCCCAAATGTGAAGATTTAGTTAAAAAAAATTGAGTGTCTAGCTTGGCCAAAAATTGTAAACCACTATTGTGGGATCACCTTGCTTTCCAAGAGTATCAATTGAAGAAAGGTGAAGAAAGAATCCCAAAGCCTGAGTCATGAGTGAGAAGATGAGAACTAGATAAGGGACACCAAGAGTGTGATGAAGCTTTATTTTGTTTACAATTTTGAATTTGCAGGTTGATCCCGATCCTTGTAGATGTTCCTTATTCTAGTATTTTGGAACAAAGCTGATAACCTCAACATATGCAAAGTGTTCATGCTGGAGTATGAAGTAAAAGTGTTGTTGTTAATAAATTCAAAGCCTTGACTTAGTCTACAATATTCTTGATGATAGTTTGTAGATGCCACGTGCCACATTTTAATTTGTTGTTTATGATTCTCTAGATAGACTTTTAAGTTGAACTTCTAAGGCCTTGTTCTTGTAAAAGGTTGTTTCCTGCTTTATTTTTATTTTAAGTTGAGGATTTTTGGATGTTAGAGGAGCATAAACTTTTAATTTTTGTTCTTTTTTCCTATTTTCTAAACCATTCCAGCGTAAAAATTTGTATGCACATAGACATTGATTAATATCAAAGCTTATTAGATAGCTACCTATCTCAATATCTTTTGTAGCTAGCTTTGTTAGTTTAGCCAAACAAGATTGTATGCTACGCCATTTAAGGGTGCATACAAAACCTACTTGGTGTTTAGAAACAAAACCCCTCTCTTTAAAAGCTTGCACCATTTTATATGTAGTCGTGAAGCAATCTGGTAAAGTGATTTTCTCTATTTTAATTGATTCTTTGGGGCATCCATGGAGAGTAACTAGGAGAAACTTTTAATTTTTAGTATTTTTATGCTTTATTTTAGAATAGATGTTTAAATTCTTGAAAATGTTACAAAAAAATTGAATGAATGGATGCAATTTTATTGAAAATCTTTCATTTTTCAAAAAATTGTTGAATGCTTAATGCTAAATCTACTTAAGTGGTAGCAAATAATTTGTGATGTTCATGAAATATCATTGTAAATCTTTTGATTTCATGATGTTATTTTAAGAATGAAGTGAAAATTTTGTATGTAATGCTTATTATTCCTAGAAAAACTAGAAATAACCGTAGTCCCTTTGATATTAACAACAATATCACATCAATACCCGAGAGTAACCCTAGTACAACCATTACCTAGTTATCAGAGACTTGGGATTGAATGAAAGCCAAGGATTAAATGAAAGCAAATATTTTCCCTGTTAATGCAAAATTCCCCTTTAGGTTGTCTTTGTTCCATATATTTCAAGAAGGATAGGCTCTTTGTAGTCTTGTCTATGAAGAATTTATTTGCCCTGTTTGCTGCGAGTAAAATCATCGTCAACAATGATCAAGCTTTGATACCACTTGTAAGGAAGCTAAGGTAGTAGAACAACTTCCTACACTAATCTTGAGAGGAGAATAATAAAAAAAAATTATAGATCTTTAACAGTTACAAAAACTTAAACAAAAATAAACATAAAAATATGCATACCATGACATAGTGATCTACATGGGGAAATTTTTTTTAGGAGAAAAACCCCACACTCCTAAAGCCTCCCAATATATTATTCAGAAAATCGCAAAGATTACAATATACTTGTAGAGAAAGCTTCTCACAAGAGTATCACCAGTCAGAGATCAAGAGACAACATGTCTGCTATCAGACTCTTAGAATGCATCACCATCACTCACCACAATCATAATACAATGCCCTCATAAAATAGAGTTACATTATAGGTGAGAAAGGCCAACAAAATTTCCACCATTAGATCAAAAGCCTAATAATTAATGGTCTAGATTTACATTGTATCATTCATCTAATGTATGTCAGCCATTTTAGTAGTTTCCTAAAAAAATAAACAAAAAATTGTTTATACATATCCCACTCTCCCCCCTTATGCCATTGTATATTACACCTATCGGTGTAACTAGGATATATATATATCCTATCAACAATAACCTTAATATAATGTTAATGTTGAGACACAATTTCTCAATAGTGAAAAGAGGATGAAATTTGGGAGGAAACTATGTTAGAAATCAAAGTCAAGTGTGCAGTATCATTCAATACATTTTTAAGTGTCTACAAAGCAAAACTTTATTTCATCTTATCACCCTTAGACTGATGGTAAAACTAAGAGAGTAAATTGGTTGTAGAAGATCTTCTTGAGATGTACTATATGGATCAACAATATAAATGGGAAGAATACCTACCATTAGAGGAATTTTCTTATAAAAACTCCCATCATGCATCTCTAGGAATGACACCTTTTGAGGATTTGTATGGGTGGAAGTGTCATACTCCCATCAGTTGGGACAAATTTGAAGATAGGATCATAGTGGGTCCTAAGATTCTAAAGGAAATGGAAGAGAAGATGAGGCTTATCAAGGGAAAACTGAAGGAAACAACAGATAGGAAAAAGAGCTATACCGATAAAAATAGAACCTTTAGACACTTTACAGTTGGAGATAAGGTCTTTCTGAGAATCATTCCGCATAAGAGCTCTATTACCTCTGGGAAGTCATCCAAACTAGCTTGAGATACATGGGTCCATTTGATGTACTAGAAGTGATCAACTCGGTCACATACAGATTTTCTCTACCCCTACTCTAGTTCAACTTCATATTATGTTTCATGTTTCTTTATTAAAACCATACCACCTAGATGCATCTCATATACTTAATTGGAATTCTTTACAGGTGGAGGATCCATGAGTGGTGCTAATGGAGTCTAATAGAATTATGGATAGACACAACATCAAGTTGCAAAATAGGGACATTGTTTAGTATAAGGTCCTATCGAACTAGTATCATGAGGACAGTGCTACATGGGAGGATGGAGAACAAATAGAACGCTCCTTCCCTCATTTGTTTTCCTAGATAGACTATTGATGATCAATTTTTGTATTGATGCCCAAATTTTGGATTGTTATGCTATGATGTTTTGGCTAAGTGAAAACAATATGAGTTGTGATTATCTATATATTAATGTTTAATATTTTGGAATTGGCATGTTATGTTGTTGATTTGAAAATAAGGTGAAATGATAAACCTATGCAAACCAATTTTTTTGGTCAGACATTGGGACAATGTCTCCTTTAAGTGGGGAAGGATTTCGTATCTCAATTTTATTTTTGCATTTTAAAATTTGAGGAAATTGAAATAATTGGAAAAGTAGAATTTATAATTTTATTTGAATGCAATGATGAAATTAAAAATGAATAATATGATTTGATTTTTATTTAAGAAATTATTGCATGAGATTATCAGTTGAAGGTTATTGATAAGTAGAAATGTGTAAGAATATGTGTGTAGGAAACATGTTGAAGGATGAGAACTTGATTGAGGTAGGCACGTTTAGTTAGATGACCATGATAAGCAAGGATGGAATTTGGAATATCACACACCATAATAGAATGTGACATCTGCATATCTTTAAAAAGTTGATGAAATTGCATTCATACTTGATGTGAAAATTATAACTAATGGAAGAAACAAGTTTTGTGTTCTTATCTCATTTTTTTTGTTTCAAAATTTATATTCGACAAAAAAATGATAATATTTTATGTTCACACTTTTGAACAAGTTTGAAATATGATTTGAGTATTCAAGAGATCTTGTGTATGTATGAAATCTCTATGTAATGCATGAAAATATTGATATATATATATATATATATGTATATGTATATATGTATATGTATATATATATGTATATATATATATATGTATATATATGTGTATATATATATACATATATATGTATATATATACATACATACATACATATATATATACATACATAGATACATACATTTATATACACACACGCGCACGCGCACGCATACAAAAGAAAATGTAAATGATATTTGAAAATTGTGGGAAATTCAAATATACATTAAACTCCCACCAAATTCAGGGAGGTTGACTCCCTCATGTAGAGGAGTGGGTGGCCAACTAACACAATGAAGACTAAAAAAAAAAAAAATTCCATATGGTACACAAAAATAGCAAGGACGATTTGATTTGGAGAATGGGGGATAAAAAGGAAAAGAGAAGGAAAAAGAGGAAAGGAGGAGAAGAATTGAACAGTTGGAAGGGAAAAAGTAGAGAAAATCAGTGAAGGAAAAATCTTCAAGCCAAAAACATTGAAGGTAATTTGAATTTATGTTTTTCCATGTTACCATTTGATCTCCAATTCTTTTTATGCCCCAAATGTGTTTATTGTGCATGTATGTTTTGGGGTTTTTGCTATTTGAGAGATTGATTATGTCGATCTCATGTGAAGCCCATGATGGTCGAGCTTTTGAAGCTCTGTATTATTTTATAAATGAATGATCAACCCATCATTTGGGGTAAGACTTCTCACCAACAATGCAACATTTTTGTGTGCATAGAGTTATCCAATATGGGTCTTGGCCTATTGACCAACCCAAATGTATATCATTGTGAACAACTTGTATGTGTATCACCATAGGCGACAAGCCAAAATGCTAACCCTAGTCTCACTTTATTTAATGGATTCTCACTGTATTTTTATCTACTAGAAAATGCCAGATTAGGGTGGTGAAGAATGCCTCATAACAAAGAGGCCAAGTGAAGCAACAGTCACTCTTATAAATGAGTCTCACCTTCCACTATACGTCAAAAGTTCAATATTGAGAGGTTGAAATGGAAAAGAAAGGATCTTTTAAATATTCTACTGAAAAATAAATTCAAGTTTACTAACTAAATCCCTCAAGGGATCCACACACGTTTAGATTTGATCATAAACATAAAAGGTGGCAATAGAATTTTAGCACCTTAAAAATCTTATATTTCACCTCGGGGAGTGTTGTCCCTAAGGTTGGGTTCTAAACAACTACTATTGGGGGACTTGGGGGGTGAGGCCCTTATATTCCAATCCCGAACTACTCGGGTGCTCATTAATGCCTATTTTTCCCAATCCAGGGCCCAACCAACCATTTAATAACCATCCACCCACCCGCTTGCTCTATACCATGAGCATAATCTTTCTTGAAATTATTCTTGCTTGATGCAATTTCTTTCTCCTAAGCAAATGATTTATCCATACAACCAAAAACAATTCTCAATTTATTTTCAAATGATGAACTAGGCTCCTTCATTGCATGAAAAATATTCTTGTCTATTAAGGTGGCTTGCTCTTATGTAAGTTGACATCAAATTTTATTTTTTTCAGATGCAAGAGCATCCATGATTGCCAACAATCTTGCATCAACAAAACACTACAAATTTTGAAATTTGTATTTTTATTTCATGTTGTTGGGTTAATTTGAATAAATTTTGCATAATTTAATTTAATAAAATAAATTCCACCCTTTGTTATACAAGTTGGCAAGTGGGGTAGTGGAGGTGTAATTGCACTTTTTTGAAAAATATAAAAAAAAAAGAAAACTTCGGCATTAGGTTTGTGGGAGTTACTAAATGAAATTTAAAATAATTTATTGATTTTTCCATCTTTGAAACCACTCATTCCATGAAGGTGGTCATGAATTTTCCAATTGGAGGGAAAAAATCAGATTTTTGGATTTTTGGGGAGGGTTGTATTGCATATTTTGACATTCATTTGTGGCTACAGGTTTGGGAAAAAGGGAGAGCTTGGTGTGGTATTCTCAAAGGGGGTTTTAAACATTTTTTGTTGTAGATTGAGAGGATTAAGGCAGCCATCAAAATATTGAAGGCTTCATGATTAAAGATTGTAGGTTTTGGGTAATTGATAGTAGGAGAAAGGTGCAGATTTGGAGGTGCTTGTAAAGCACAAAGGCTTTTTGTTGTAGTTTGTTTTGTATTCATTTCTAGATTTTGCATGGGCCATATGTTGTTGTCCATCAGTCATTTGATGACTAAAAATGAATATGTAATCAAATTTATAGAATGAGAATACCTTTTGTTGCTAATTAATTTTAAAGTAATTTCATGAGACTATGTTACAAATTTGAATGCATTGTGAGGTTGTTTGAGTGGTTTTTTTTGGGAAATATGGTTGTTGAGAATCCTGCTTCCATCATTTTTCCTCCACCCCTTAGTTATGGATTGCTTATGTTATTGACAATTTGGGATTTATAGGATAGATAGGAGGCCCCAATCTAAATAGATCCTTGCCACAATGATTTTCCACCTCCATTTACTATCCTTACATATATCTCAATGAATGGTAACTATAGAGATTTTTTCCTACAACTCATTACCAATTTCCATGCACCTTGCAATATTTTCCATGTTTAGTAATGCTCCATAGTTTTTTCCCTTTTCTTGGGTGAAGCCACAATAGTGGTTTACAATTGAAGTGAGGAAATAAAACTCACATAAAATGAATGCATGGAAAAAAACTTGATTTTAGGGGTTCATACGAACATATTGGTTCGACCGAACCCATTAGGGGTTCGCTAGAACTTGGGTTCGGGCAAACCCTTTTGATGATTTCCCAGAAAAAATGCCAACAAAAACCCTTATAAAAGGGGGGTTCGAATGAACCAAGGTTCAAATGAACCCTAGTTCGAGTGAACCCCCCTTATTCCTCATCCCTCCTTTAAGACACAAAATAACCCTGAATTTTGGCACTTCAGAGCTTGAGTTGATGATGAAAATGGAGGAATATTCACAAAGCCAACTAGAATCAGGTAGTACTCAAAACAAGCTATCCAACGAATATAATCTTAATATGTTTTGGTTTTATTATGTATTTGTTTTTTTAGTTTTATTAAACATAGGTTTTTCATCGAAAATGAAGTTCTATGTTCTACACACGTGGAAAAATAGTAGATTATCAAAAAAAAATTTAAAAATATGAGTGCACCATATATTGAAGTCTTTGATCCAACAAAAAAAATAAAATTGAATTTTGATATACACAAAAAAGGTATGCATTATACAGTCGCGCTATGTCTGAATTGTAATTGGTTTGATTTCAAAACTTGATTAAAGAAAAAATATTCAATAAAAAATTGTCTAACCAAGTGGAAGCACTAGATATTGGAGTTACGAATCTAAATTTGAAATAATTAGAATTTTATCCTTCATGGAAAAATAGTTATGCGTTATACGGTCTGCGTCACTTTTTAAAAATGTTGTTTTTTGAAAAAAACCAGTTTTCGTGGGAGATGGAAAAAGAAGTGTAAACTGATTCCAAAATTTTTGAAAAAAATATTTTTAGAATCTACAAATAAAATGTGAGGAGATTCTAGTTTGCATTATCTTCAAATTCTTCACAGTTTAGCCGCTATAGCTGCCCGAATGTGAAGATTTAGTTAAAAATAATAATTTCAGTGTCCAGTTTGGCCAAAAATTGTAAACCACTATTGTGGGATCACCCTCTTCAGGCTTATTTATATAAACTCACAGTTTTTCAAAACTAAAAGAGGGGTAAAAATTTCTTCAAACCAAAAAAGAGCAGTACAAAGAAAGGGAATTACACATCCCTATCAATCTCCACTAATTGGTCCAACTTTTGTGACAAATCTAGGGGTAATTGGCCCCTATCCACAATATTCCAATCATGTAAATGATTAGAAGCCCATTTAGCCAAACAATCCACAACCCCATTCCATTCACACAGAATATGACATAAAGAAACAATATCAAAGGAAACACACAAATTAAGAATTTGTTTTATAATAACAATCAAATGCCAACTAACATCCTCTAATTGTTGCCTCTTCAGCAAAGTCACTACCTCCTGAGAATCTGATTTACAAATGATCCATCTCCACCTGAGAGCACAACCATGCTCCATAGCACATAAAATGGCAAGAGCCTCCATCACATTGTTAGTATACCAACCCTTATAAACAAAAAAACTTCAGTAGTCCCAAAACTAGTCTTCCTAACACCTCCAATACTACCATGGCCAAGATTTCCTTGAGAATAACCATCTGTGTTGATTTTCAACACACCCTGAGGGGGAACGACACTAGCGCCCCTCCCTATTTATCTTCCAAACGGGATGGTGGCATCTATTTCTCTTGATTTGACTAGCACTCTAAGTAGCCCCCCTCTGAAGATGAAGATTGATACGAGTACAAAAGGAAACCTCTCCTAGATCCACACCCTCAGCCAAATCACACTTAGTCGTAGTAGTTTCTCCCATCAAATGAAGAATCCTCCACCATAAGTGTTAGACAACCAACTTCACATCTTGAAAAATCATGTGATTCCTCTCTAGCTAGATATGCTAGATAATAAAAGTTGGTTCCAGAGCCCAAGTAACTTGAAGAAAAGAGGTCTTAACAAGGGCCTTCCCCCACCAGGAAAATAACTCCACCAAAGAAGAGACATGTCAGCAAGTCTGGTTCCACACATCCCACCAAAGGTGCTAAAGCCTCCTAGAAAAAGGACATTAGAAGAAGAGATGAGAGACATTCTTTTCACTTTCATTGCACAACATGCACATCGAGGGACCTTAGAACCCTCTCTTACACAAATTATCCCAAGACACTAGTTTTCGACCACCAACCATAGAAAAAATTGTACTTGGGCCAAGAAAATTTATTCCACACTTGTTTCCACCAAGAAACCTCAATGTCCCCAAACACTTGCCTAAGCAACTCACCATAACTTGTTGAAAAAAAATACTTACCAGATAAATCACTATTACTACATGCTAGAACATCTTGTCCCACCATGGAATTGCATTCCTATAATTCTAGAATCTGAGTCAACTCTTGCCCATCCTCCTTTGACCCTCCTAGCGGCCAATCAGAGGAGTGCTTCCATCTAAGGCTAGTAGCCAATCCAATATGCCAAACAGACTTGTAATGCTCAACACTGTGTTCCAACTTGTAGCAGTAAAATGATCACTAAGAGATTGGAGGTGAGGGTAAGCAGAAAGAATGGGAGGGTGACCATCCCAAGAATCCCATGAAAAAAGAGCTTGAGAACCTAAATGACATCCTAAAAAGCCCCTTCTTAACCAACTGATCCCCTGATTTGAGGGTATTCCAAATCATAGATCCCCTTCCTTCTAAAGGGAAATGAGGAACATCCAAAGTGTTAACATCCTTAAGATACTTGTGGGTAAGAATACAATCCCAAAGTTGAAGTTGACTAGTACACCAATGCTAATATAGCTTGGCTACAAGAGATTTCCCATTCAAAACAACAAAATGCAATCTAAGGCCCCCATCTTTTTGTGGCTTGCACACTGTGTCCCATTTAACAAGACTCCACTTGGTCGATTACAAATTACTACTCCAAAGAAATTGTCGTCAGGAAATACAAAGGAGCCGCCTGAACAAAACCCTATAAATAGGAAGAGCCTGAATAATAGTTTTTCATGTATGATTTTTATAACACATCTTTAGGATGTGCCACATCGAGGTTTGGTGCAGTTTCATGAAAGGTCACAACCTCTCGCTCTTACGGAGGTGCGTAGAGCCACCACATGGTCACCCCATGCACTTTTTAAAAAATGTTCCTTCCTTTGAAGTCTTTGAAGTAGAGGGTGCCACATGTTGGCACCATGGAGATTCCTAAAGGTAGCTTGAAGGAAATCTTAGTAATTCCTTTCCCCATGCCATGTGTTCCTAGTAGATATTTTCCTAAGGAGAAAAGCATATAGCATTGGAGGAGTGGCATAAAATGCCACCTATCAATTGGAGGAAGGTTTGAGTATTTTTTATGCTTGGGAGGTTATTGAAAGCATGTTGTTTGATTGTCTTGGCTAGGACAGAATGTCAAAAGGCACTAGATGTCAATGATGAAATTTGCGAGTGCCATTAATGTTCAATGAATTTGCTTGCCTGAGCATTTGTAACTATCACTTTATATTCACATATCTTTGATCAGATTTTCAACTGTCATGGTGTCATAATTAGGCATGGCACCTAATTTTTCTTGGAATTTATTAGAAGGAATTCATTTCAGAGTCAGCTAGGATCTGCCTTAGCAGGTTTTGCACAAGGAAGTATTTGAAAAGAATGGGTTGGGAGAATTTGAGTTCCATTTCAATTGGTTCTCACTAATTAAAAATTTATTGCATCATGGGACTGTCAGATGAAATCTAAATCTTCCTGTAGGTTTTTTGGTTGGTGGTTTAATCCCATCATTTTATTTTTTTGTCTTTTTCACTTTGGCAATGAGGGAGAGATTTTTTCTTATTTGCTTCTCTTGTCTTATAAAAGGGAATTCTGAACCTCATAGAAAGATACTTAGAGTAGAGAGAATTTTAATGGTGATTATTCACTATCTTCTATAAAGAACACTTAGAAAATCAATTTCAAGAGAAGCTTCATTTTGCACCCGATCTTAGCATTTCTTGTATCATCTGAATTGATTAATAGAAAGTGAAGTACATCAAATTGTGCACAAATTTTCCTTTTTTATGTGTTTTACTTTTTTTTTTATGCTAGCTTTTATGCTTTGTATCATTCGTAAATGGATGTGATCTTGACAACTATTCTTTTGAGTTTAGCTTTTATGGTGTTTGGTATAGATCTATAGCTAATTGAATCGTGTCATGTGCTCTTTTATTTCTGCAATAATTATGTTGAGTGTCATACTATGTTGGTGGGGGAATAGTCTTTGTAAATATTCAAGGCATTAGTAGGATATTCTACATGTATAACACTCTACTAAATCTTAGTGGGTGCTTCCTTCCAAAAGATTTGAATGCTTTGCTATGTGCTTGTTCAAGCCTTAAACATTTTGTTCTCTTTTCAAAAATGAAGGGTTTGTGGCACTATGTGTTCATCGATTAAGAATTTGTACTTTGGTTATCCAAGAGAAATGTTTGTAATGATGTAAAAGGTTTGGTGCATCCCTTGATTTATATTTACTTTTGTTTATACCTTAGCCCTTTTCCTCTCATAAACCAAAAAGAAGATCTGACTTCTAAAATCCCGAAGGTTGTTTAGTGGAGTGTAATTTGTCCCCCATCCACTAAACTTCCTATAAGGTTGTTTCCAAGAAGCATTAGCTTTAATGATCAACAATAACTTGATATTATTATTTTAAATTTATGTTATGAATGTGCATACCAACCCATTGTATCTTATTATAAACATTTTTTTATATAGGGGAGATGATCCAATAATTGAGCACCCTAATTTCATGCCTCTCAAAAATCATATGGCAATTTCAAATTACTCCCAAAATTTTATAGCAACTTATTAGGCAAGACCCATACTTATAACTACTAAATATTCAAGTCCACATCATCAAATATGATGTTACATCAAGATGTTTTTCGTTAAGGTGTCTTATAGAAAAACTCAAAAGGGTAGACCAATAGTTATGCATTCAATTATAATAATTATGTATAAAGTCATGTTTTGTTAGTATATTTATTTGAAATCACATAATTGTTGCTATTTAAATCTAAAAAATATATTTTGTTCAATCATAAATAATTGTGATCAATATTAACAACTTTACATAACTACTAATACTACACTATTAAAAATATACAAATAAATCAACAAATATGATCACAACTATTGAAACATGCCCAACCACTCACCTCTGCCCCTTATAACTAAATCGAAACATATAACGGAATAACATCCTCAATTGAGTTTCTTCCACCGAATACAATATTCACCGCCAAACTCCACTCAAGGTTAATGGTCCTCGAGCCCGCCAGTTGTAGGTAAGTTACTATATTTTCCCTTCGGACATGGAGTTCAAAACTGCTGTTTTGTTTGCCTACAGGCTGTCTTGCTAAGTCTGTCCGTGATGGCCCTTTGTAATTAATATAATCCCCTTAGAAAAAAAGGTAACGCTATACAAGAGGATTTCTGCAAAATGTTCGTAACTTGAATATTCAAACAAACCAAAACTAATTCTCACGAAAAATACAAGGTAAACCTGAAAAGCTTGAAGGCTTCTTCTGATCCCGCGTCGTGCCTTCCTCGAAATTTGTCTCCGACTCTTCCCAAATAAGTGATTTACTAACGATTTCTAAACAAAAGAGAAAATACTAACATGATTTCTTCTTAGATTTGCTTGTCAAAGGTTATTGGCCCCAAATTAACGGTGCAGATAATTTAAGTGAGAAATAAAAATCAGAGTAATAGTTTTAATTCTGAGCAACAGAAGTCAAGTACGACGCTGATGCTTAAGACCATAGGCTGGGTGCAACTCCTTGATGCATAAACAACAACAGAATCTTCCTAACGCCGCTGGGGCAAAAACCTCTTTTTCCTTGGAAGAAAATTATTCTAAGCAAACCTCCAGTTTTACTTCCGGTCCACTTTCATAACCTGCTTCAAAAGGCACCAAAGCATTGTGGCCTTCTACAGGATTTGGAGAGAACTGAAGCTCTGTGCGACACTGGATGGCCTTGAAACATTTCCATTTCCTAACCGCTGCAACGGTATCTTCATCTAATTCCGGGCATCCTGTTATTTCTAATGTTTTAAGGCTTACTAGATTGGGAATGCCCTTTATGTTGTGAAGCATTGTGCACTCATTGACTTTTACCATCTTGACTGATGTTGAAAGGATTTCCACCTCCGTTACATCGCAATTTTGCTCAAGCTGGAGAGTTTCAAGGCTAGGGCAACAATCTTGAGAAATTGATACCCTCGTCAGATTCCTTCCTTTTAAATGTATCATTTTGAGCTTCCCCAGCGACGAAGAAGATGCCGAACTGAAATCCAGTTTGGCAACTGAACAATCAAAAATCTCCAAAGTCTGAAGATTAGTCAGTCGCGTAAATCCTTCAGGCAAATACTTCACTCCGGAGTCCTCTAGACATAAACTTTCTAAAAGTTTTAGTCTCTCTACAGACTCAGGCAAAAATTCCAGTTTGTCGCATCCTGTAATTTTCAGATTAGTCAAGCTGGGCAAATCTCCGAGAGACTTTGGCAAGCATGTCAAGAGGGGGCTGCCAATTCTTAGTGTTTCCAATTTGCTCAGTTGACTTATGGTACGTGGCACGTTCCTTAGCATGGTTTTTTGGACATGGAGCTCTCTAAGTGAATGCTGATCTGTAATGAGCAGGGGCAACTCTTCCAAATTAGGGCGTCTTGACAAGTACAAATTCTGCAGCTTTCTAATGTATATAAGAATGTCTGTCATAGGCTGAAGCTTCTTGCAACCTGATAGATCAAGATACTCCAGGTCTACGAGCTGCTTAAAAGATTCCGGCAACTTCCACAGCTCTTTGCAAGAGCACAAATCTAAATGTTGCAGCATTTTTAACTCCCCAAAACAATCGGGTAAAGATGACAGAAATTTGCAATGTCGTAGTTCTAGGTGCTTCAGATATTGGAGATTACAAAGTTCATCCGGCAGTGTCTTAAAGCGAAATTCTGCTCCATGCTCAGAAATCAGTGCTATCTTTGTCAAATGTTTCAGACCTGATATTTTACTTGGAAAACTGTCGAAGATGTTGCCTTTAGTAGCAGTAATAATCATCTCTCTCAACTCTTCTGGAGGCTACAGCCAAGTTTAAATTAAGATTAGCTAGTAGGATAATGACTGAAAATGAAGTTTTGGGAAAGAATGTAAAGCAAAATATCCTTACTTACATGCGTGTTATTTTCCCACAGTTGTAATCCCGAGGCCCCGTAAAGTTCTAAAACCCTTAAATTTGTCACTGAAAGCCAGGACGGAAGATCTGTGTCCTGAAAATCAAACAAACGAAGCCATACTAGATGCCCTGATAGTTTGGCAAATCCTGATGAGGTGAAATGCTCTCCGGTAAGAACGAGAAGCTCTAGGGATCCAAGATCTATGCATTCTCCAAAAGACGGCAAATCAGGATCGTAACATTTAGGGAACTCGTCATAACCACGACATACAACAAATTGAGTTGTAGCAGCCAGTATTCCCCGGATCGACGTTCCTTCCTGAATACAAAAGAGAAAAACGGGAATAAAATTGGATCAAAGCAATCAGTGAGACAAGCAAACGTGCATTGAGTTCCTTGATCAGTAGTAGCTCATGAAAATAAAATATCAAACCTACCTTTATGAACCTCGAACTCTTGAGGGACCAAAGACGATGCGGTGGACGATCGATGGCGATCTTCCTTCCCAAATCACGCAGATGATTATGCATTCTTAAGCGGTTCTGCTTGTCGATCTCAACGAGGCACTTGTTCACAAGGTTTTCCAGACCGCTCCACCCAGCTGCATCCCACACTGCAATGGCCAAATTTTTCTTTTCTCCAATGAAGAAGCAAGCTACATCCAAAAATATATCCTGCTCTTGCTTCTTTAGTGCATTATAACAAAGTCTCAGCTTCTCCTCTACCTCGTCGGGCGATCCAGAGATCTGCTGTAAATTAGATTCCCACTCATCCTTAGACTTTCCGTAAAGCATTTCTGCAATGATCTTAAGAGACAAGGGCAATCCATGACAGGCTTTTATGAACTCTTCAACGAGACCCTCAAAGCCGTCCGGAGGAAAGGGTTTTAAGAAAGCATGCAAGCAAAAAAGTTTCATGGCATGACGCGGATCCAGATCAGGCATTTTGTAAACCAAGGAGATACCCCACGATTTAAGGACGCCCAAATTGCATGTAGTGACAATAATCAAACTACCCGATCCAAGGGTACTACCCTTGGCTGGCAGCAGAGCATCCAATTGATCCATGCCATCAACGTCGTCCAAAACGATGAGCACGCGAGGGGATAAGCATTTGAAACGCCGAGCCAAAGTAGACTTGAGCTGGCTTACATCCTCGGATTGTATATCTCTAAAATGTAGCAAGTCCCTCAAAAGTTTTTGCTGCAACTTATACAACGCAGCGTCTTTTACTTCAGGTAGAAAGCTACAGTTATTGAAGGTTTTGCATTTTCGGTTATATAACTCTCTGGCGAGTGTTGTTTTACCGCAGCCGCTCAATCCAGCAATTCCCACAATTTGTACCTTTTCATGACCTAGAACAGATCGTCCAATGGCATCTTCAAAGCCTGTTGCAGCATCATCCAGCCCAACTGGAAAGAGAGCAACCTCCAATGGCACCGTCACATTCTTCATCTCCTGCTGTACGCGATTCGCAATTTTTTTTAAGAGAATTCCTATATCACTGGCCATTGCGGACAAATATCAGTATGACTGTAACGATTGTAAAAAGTAAAATATTAAAAGGAGAAAATAAGTTAAAGATGCATCTGATCAGGAGGGGTGGAATATATGATGCATACTCGTTACTCTTGAATTCATAGCCGCTACGAGAGGAAGCTTCGTGGAGTGCCAATTTCCACTTCTCAAGCGTTTCTGACTTGTATCTACCATTAGTTTTATACCTGCCAAAGGCATCAGCGTACAATCCCTTAGTCACCCATTTTTTGAGATCAGCAGGCTCAACATCATAGAAAACAGGAATTATTGGGGCCTCAGTTTTTAGCATAAACGACAGCTCTGCCAAACACCACGGCGATTCAGCATAACTTTTGGAAAATATGGCAATATGAATTCCAGCACTACGCATTGCAGATTCAATTGCTTGTGGTATGAGGTCGCCCAAATCAAGTTCGTCTCGGTCGAAAAAGGCTTTTACTCCGAGGAGGTCAAGGACATGGTAGATGGGGCTGGCCAATTGGGATTTCGCATCAGGTCCACGATGATTAATAAAAACATCGAAGGGCTGCTGCTTCAGAGTTGTTGCAGATGAAGCAACTTGTGTAATTTCACGAAAATCAGCTTCCATGGAGCCGAATTGAAGAATAAAGAATGGAAGTTCGCTTCGTTTGATGGGCCGTTAGGCTACACTCGAGGAGGGAAAAGAGTCAATTTGAGAATTACTCGGATAGATTAAATAAAGGAGCAAGGTAGAAGAGACGGGAGCAAACGAGGGGAAACAAGTTACGCGTTGGATACGAACTGCGCATGGTTACCACTCAACTCAAACACACCACCGAAAGTTTACTCTCTTTCATGTCAATAGCTAGCACCTTCGAGGAAATAAAATAAACTAGTCGTCAAAATCATTGGAAGGTTCATGCCCGTGAATGTACTTTGGCCTCAAAGGTAAAGGTTGGGTTCAAACTTATTACCCAATTAACAATAAACAGCAACAGTAAATAGAGAATTGTTTTTAACACATCAACGAATCTTTCATTCATCCAACCTGATTATATCATGCCTCGATAGAGGTCTTCCATGCATTGTTTTAAATCAATAGTTAAACTTCTACAGCATCAATGCTCGACATCACTTTTCCAACATACTCTCCTTTGATGTTGAGTGGACTCACAAGATGATTTTGGAGTTTCAAAAATCAAACCTTCGAAACTTATTGTTCAACTTTACCATCACTCTAGTCTTATAGACCCACTTAGTACAAGAAGTTAAGTATCCATTTACCCATTTCTCTCCTTCTTGAGAGATCAGAAGGTTTTTCCTTCCTCCTTCCTTTCTATAACATAGAGATTAGAGAAGACTTATAGTCTCTCAAATTGCATGGCACCTTTCAATGTGTCAATCATAATAAGCAATCATTGGCCACTTGATTCAAACATTTAAACCTTGTGTGACCACTATTTCCTTTAACATGCCAACATTTAGGCTTGTACAACCTTTTGAACATGTTTGTAACATTTTTCTAACTAGATTCATCAATCCATCCATAATTAATTTGCATACAATCTTTCATAAATTGTGCATTCCACTCTCTATTCCAATATGAATTTTCAAAATGACTCTTCAATCCACAAATAGAACAAGGATGAAGATCCCAACACTTTTCCTTTTTATGTCCTTCCATGTGACAATGAGAACATTGCAAACATTGTATTCCTTGAGCTGTGTTGCATGACCCTATAAAGATTCCTAACAATGAAACAAAACCTTTCAACTTGGAGATGTTTGAAGATTATTTCATCAAGACATATTATGCACTCTGTCAAGTTATGGGAGGAGATGCAAAAACTAAAATCCCTATACCATTAATGAATATGTAAAAAAAATCTAAAATCTCATAGTTAGCAATGAATTTGACTTTGTCACCTACATTTCCAATGGCATCCACAAACAATTGGTGGAAACAAAGGAAAATAGTAGGGTACTAAATTTTAGATGGTATTCCTTGTTGTACCATATGTTTTTGTATAAGGGAATTATAAAATGGGACAAAGCACTGCAAGTCCAAATGGTGGATAATAAATGTAACTCTCTCCCTATCCAATGTTGGACTCATGTCTAGAACATGTATTGTGACTCAACTAATTATATAATTTTTTAAATTTATATTGTTAAAAGAGTGTTGACACTCATGGGAGTGAAGGAGGATAGATTACAAAAGGAAATCATGGATTTTCAGAGACCCAAAGATAGAGTTCCTAAATTGGGTGTGCAACATAATTGGGGAGATTGGTATCTCCATTCACTCTATAGTTATAAGGGTATACGGGTGCTTTGTGGGACCTACATCATGCCCAAGTATGTGTCTCTCAAATTGGCATAGTTGGAGGTAATTTAGAAATTAAGTAAAGTTGATGAGGCCCACCTAAAGGGATAGAAGAAAGGCTCCTTTTTTACATTCTCCATAATGTTTTTAGACTTCACAGTAATGAGGGAGGGCTTGGAAGTCACCTATCCAATATTGCAAGCTTATAATATGGTTGAGGAGAGAACAAGGGCTTTTGAACTTGAGGGGTTCATTAATCAATGAGAATAAGCATAAAGAGATCATATTTTGCACACCAACTCCTCTTTGGTGAGGATGTGCTCACAAACTACCTCGATGATAAAGAGGTCAATGGGAGAAGAATAAAATGGGTTTCCTTTAAAAAGGTAGAAGACATAAAGGTCAAAAGGTTAGCATCATTTCTTAGGGCCTATGCTGAAATTAAGGGTCTTATTGCTAGGATCCAAATAGTATTGAATAACATTGGAAAATTAATTAAGAATGCCCTAGTGATGGAGGAGAGGCCTTCAAGTACCAACCTTAAAAAGATCCATCTATTTATTCTTTGGTTAGAAATGAAAACGTGTTCCAATAATAAAGAAGTCGACCCCTTAGGAGCAATCATCAGCAACACCCACATCTCCTCAACAAACATATTGTTGGTTCTCCTCCTAAAGAGAAACCACAAAAGAAAAGAAAAATTGATCATCCATCTTTGGTTGATTATCCCCTTGGTCCAAATAAAGAAGAGGAGGTAGAGGTCATTGTGGAGGAAGTAAATCAAGCAATTCTCTCTCCTTCGCGAGTAAATGTTTCAAGAATTTACAATAAAATCATTTGGGCATCAACATAACTAGGGGTAGAGATGAGGAAAATGATGTAAGGACACTTGTATGTACACTTTTCATCTTAGATGATGAATTTGTCAAATAAAATGAGTTTAAGGATTTTGTAATCAAAATCAAAAGGGAAGAGTTTGATGATAAATTGAATAAGGTAAAGGAAAATCAATGCATCCTTCCAAGTATGAGGAAGTCACATACAGGGTGTTAAAAGAGGTTAATCTTGATGTTAAATACACAACCATTAAGGAAGGAACGAGACTAGTAAGAGAATGTTAGTTGTTGCTACTACTTGAGTGGGATATTGCTTTTGCAATAGCCCTAGATAATTAGAAGGTCAGATGAAGAGATATTCTCTTCTAAAGAACAAGTAGAGAAAGCATATTCAAGATTTGGGTTCAACCCTAAATGGGAAACCTTTGCTATATGGGCTCTTGTTTAAGCCTCAGGTAGCAGAGAACATGCAAGAGATGAGGGGAAGCTTGATAAGTAAAAGACTATAAAAAAATTATACTCCCCAAGCTACTTCATTAGTTTTCCATACTACAAAATTTAGTGAGGCTACTACGATGAAGTTGTAGGATGATTGTGATCAATTGCTAAAATATCATGTAAATCTCACCGCAAAATATAATAAATTCAAGATGTAGGAGACAAAAGTAGCACCTCCATCAACTAAGATGAAAGTGATAAGTTCTACAACATCAAAGATTACAAGCAGCTTGATGAAAGAAAAATAAATGCTTACTAATAATATGAAGGAGCTTCAAGAACAAGTTAAGAATGCTTAGGGTGAACAAATGAATAAAATGAACATTATTGTGGATGAAGTATTGAAGCTTGGGGTATCAAGAATCCTTGGGAAATTGAAAGATTCCCACCAAGATTATTCACATCTCAAAGATGTTAATGCTAGAATAGCTAAGGATCAAGAGCAACTTAGAAGCATAATGAATAAATGGATACCTAGAATTCCTAGGTTTCAAGGCATATACAAAGGAGCAAGATTTGAAAGTGATATGACTAGAAATATTATGTTCACATGGAATATGGCTAAACTAGTGGGAGAAATGTAGGCGTACGCGTTAAAATTGGCACAACATATAAAAGTCAAATTTCAATATTTTGAATGCATTGAGGTAAAGATTATGCCAAGCATTTAGAATGAGAGTGGAGAACTTGAATATTTCAAAATGATTAATGGAAAGAAAACTTTAGCATGTTATTTCCTACTCTCTCAACCTTCATCTATAATAACGATAATATAGGTCCATTGATTTACTCAATTCCACCACAGATAAGTTGATCTTCACAAATATTGGCTCAAATATTTTTGGTATGCAGAACAATGCACTCCTCAATGCAAAATATCTAGAGTGCATGCATAATATTAACCAAATACTCTCTTTTGAGTGGCCATAAAAAAAATGTATGTATGGTGGGATGAGAAATAGAACAAATTACCAAAACTTTGGGTTTTATTTTGTCATCGAATCTCAATTGCATATGCAACTCATATGATGATATGGCATTAAGAGTTTTTAGTTGTTCATAGGTGTCTCTATAGTTTTGGCCCCTTTTTTGTCCTTTGTTGTTGTCACTATTAGCCCCAATGATCTCCTAGGAGGATGTGTTCTCAACACGGGTGGATAAGCCCAAAGAAATCACCATTCACCTTCTCCAATACCACCTCATCATTGCAAGATTAGTGAATATGTTCCATTGCAAGATCAATGAATATGTTCCTCAATGGCCTGTGGAACTATTTTGTCATTTAGTGGAAATTTTGTTTCTTTTACAAAGTAGTTGTAACTTGTTTTGTTTTGATGAAGGGTACTCTCCTTACAATCTAAAACAACTTGAATAATGACACAAACAAATTATGCAAGGAAAGAAAATATTTTCTATTTTCACTTAAATGAAAATAAAATTACAATATTATATTTTCCATCACATGGGCTTTCTGATTACATAAATCTGCAAATCTACAAATCAGAGCCACCATCTACTCTGTTCTTGCCTCTCCTCTGTAGTCCTAGTTTACATCCTTTATTTGGAAGGTGTAACCACCCTAGAATATTTTGGAAAGTGTAACCGCCCTAGAATCTTCTAGAAAGTGTAACTTTCTTAGGAAGATATTTTGAAATTTTATTAATTTTGGTATTACAACTTCGCAGGGTCATAACTTTTGATCCAACTGTCGGATTTTCTATTATAATAACTTTTCCGAAAGGTCTCAAGAAATATTGTTCTATGAAGTAAGGACTAAAGGCCAACTACTTTTGTTTTCCACCAATTTTTAGGCCAATCCAGAGCCTCTAAGTGCTTCAAAATTGACCCTAAAGATTTTACTAGGATTTTAGAAAATTAAAATTTTTATATCTTTCAAATGGAAAATGGTATTGAAGTGATTTCTTCGCCATCGGATTCAATTTACCATTCTGGAGGTCTATGTAATATTTTGTGTCCAACTTGTCAGAGTTATCATACATTAGCTAATAATTAATTAATCTTTAATTGATTATTAGTCTAATTTATTCTCACACACTTTAACTAAACTTAGGAATGCTTTATTAGTTGAGTTAATATTAGATCATTACATGCCTCATCTCATGTGATGTTGACACTTGTCATGATCTAATCCTTTCTTATTTAGGGATTTTCTCTTATAAGCAGTCAATCCTTATTGTAAATATCTCTTAGATATTATTCATGGGAAATATCATGACTTTCATATCTTCTTGAAAGCTTCCTCTGTAACTTTTCCTTGTTGATGAATATAGCAATTCTTGTTTGCAGATCTCTTGCATGGAAGGTGTCTTTGTTGTTTGATCTTGTGGCTTGTGGTTTTGTGCTTGTTTCACAATTCTAACACAACTGTGCATAAATGTAAACTTAAAAAAATAGTAACCCTACCAAATTTAGCCCTTATTGAAAAGAAACAACATTTTTTTGGGTGATGCAAGATTGCTCTTACACCCTGGATGTTCCTGCATCATATATGATCCTATAGGACAATATTGTCAAATAAAGGCGTGACGTTTGTCAATGGATCTAAAGCTTGTTTCTCCCTTGTTTCTATAAAAGGGAATTCCAAGCCATTTTGGAAGGATCTTAGATTTTTGTAAGCAAAGAGTTTATGTTTTAGGTTTGTCCTAGTTAATCTATGTATTCCAAGGAAGAAGTATAAATATGATTTTCCTTCTATATATCAATATAAATTTTGAATAATTAAGCATATTATGATAAATTCACAATCAATCAAGTCTCTTAAATGTATAGGTCATTGCATGTATGAATATGTACCATCGTAAATTGTCACCCATGAGAATTTCAACTTATGTTTTCCCCCCCTTAAATTATTGGACCTTATTGAGTATTTAATCTCCTAAATTCTATATTTCATGGTCTATTTTTGACAACTTTTGAGGAATTGTAATTGTAAATCAATTGTACTCATCTAAGACATTGTCCTTGACTCCTAAAATCTTGAAAAATAAGGTTGGGACACTCACACCTTAGGCATGAGTGTCCACCTTTTTTGGCTCTAAATTTAAATAAGTTAGTGTCAATAATTTAACAATTGAAATTCCATTTTTTGAAGTTGGCCATCGAGATTTAATTGTTAAGAAATTAAATAAATGCCTATAAATACCTAGTTATTGCATCATTTCAAATCTATCTAGCAACAAGTGATCATTAAGAGAAATTACTATCATTATTGATCAAGTCATGAGAAAAATTTTAGAGCATTATTGTTGAAATTCAAGATCCTAACATCATGTCAAAATTCATGTGAATTTATGTATGTTCATGTTATTATTGTTTTGTGAAGGATAACACTTTGTCCGTCTCCAAGGAAATTCAAGCATTTGAGCAATCTATCAAGAAATATCCTAGATCCTTGAAATGATGTGCATGACTTCGGTCCTTCAAGGAAGCCATTGAAGGGTGGTGAGTTGCATCATTTGGTCATTAATCATTCCCTTCATTTTTCCTATCAGTTTATCATTAACATTGCCTTTCTAGAAGTAGAAATAATTACATGGGGTTTGACTGAGCCAAGCCACTATATGCACAACTTTTCCCTCTTTGTGAATGTGTAGATTATAGGTTTGGAAAATATTAAAATGATATTGAAGATAATTTGTTCATTCTTGCATTTGTTGTCATACATCTTGTTAAGCCATGAAAAAACTAGTTGCAGAAATATCCAAAAGTGTTCTAATAGATCCAAAGGTAGAATTCTGAAGTGTAGATCTGACATCAGAGGACCCCAAAAATAGATCCAAAAATGCCACAAGGATACTCACGCCTTGGGCTTCTATGTCCACCATTTTTTGCCTCAAATTTGAATCACAAGTGCATAGTGTCCCGCTCTGCTTATTTGTAATGTTTGAATTTATCTATGGATCTTTGTACTTTCTGTATTTAGATCAAAATAGTAAATTGTACTCTTAGCATAGTTAGAAAATTGCATTTCATCATTAGGGAATTTTCAAAATTGGTTAAGGGTTGGTTGAATCACCTATTAGGTTGTAAGTCAATCTTATACATTGTCCAAATTCATCAAACCTTTATTCCATCTTTGCATTTCCAAATCACATTCAAATAATTCCCACTTTAAATCAATGGAATTTAGGAAATTGTGTCAACCCCAAGAAGAAAAATCCCTAAGGTTTCCCTTTCCCATCATTTCATTTTGGTGAACTCGACATATTAACATTATATGCCTTATAAAAATTCATCCTAGATCTAGATCTTGCATTTTATTATTTTGCATCTTCCATTTAGGGTTTCTTTTTTGCATCACAAAAAGTCATAAAAATATAAAAATATTACATTCATGTTGCATTGAAAGTTGCCATAGGGTTTGTTTCAATCCTCTTACAATAGATCTACATTAAAAAATCACATTCATTTGGCCATTCAAATCTAAAACTGTTCATTTCATAACAAATTGCATCTTTTATTTAAGTCAAATAAGTGAAAATTTACATACTTTGTGTTAAAATTGCATTCAATCATCATCTTTAGGATTTTGCATCTTATAATTTTGACAATATCAAGTTTTGGCAATCCATAATGTTTATTTACTCTAATTTCTAGATTTTATTTCATAATTATTTTTGCATCAACGTTTCGGATCACACTCTATGATCCATCATCAACATGAAAAGAAAAGAGCTCAATGAGAAATAGATAGTTGCAGACCAAGACCATCCTTAAGAGACCAAAGTAAGAGATGGAGAGAAGGTTGCAAGAAGGTCGAGGGAGACAAGACAATTAAAATTAACAAATAAAAGAAAAAATCAAGAGAGGAAAAAAGAAGCAAACCAAAACTTGAACCAACTTAAGAAAAATGCTCAAGGAAAAGGAGCAAAACAAAATGATGAAAAAAAGAAAAAAAAATAATACACTCAAATATTTAATATGAAAGAAAAAATGATTTGAAAATAGAAGATAAGGATAAAAATAAACACAAATTAAAAGTAAAAATAACAACCTATGTAAAATTACAAACACAACCATAAACTTATACTTTCTTACAAATACATACATATACTTGTATATTCATAAAAAGGTACAAAAACATACATATGCATACATACACCCAAACCCAAACAAAACCATACACCATACATAAATAATTACAAATACATACATACAACTAAATCAAATTTATCAATACCAACATAAACAAATGCAAATGCATACCATATATAAACAACCAAAAATACAAACAAATACATATGTACATATGTATATGTCTGTATTTATAAATACAAAACATATACATATACATATACATATACAAATACATAGAATTAAAAAACAAACATATACATACAACAAAAAAACATATACCTATACAATCTTACATATACATACATATACATATGTATACATACAAAAAAAAAACATATACATCCATACAAAACCACAATCATAAACCTGTACCAACAAATAAAATTTAAATACAAACAAAAACATATACATAAACAAACAACATAAAAACCTCAAAAAATTATTAAATTAAAATAAAATAGGACTAAAAAAGGATTTAAAATGAGAAGACAAGGAAATACAAACAAGAAAATTTATAAATACAAACATATGCACATACATGCATCCATACATAAGCATAAACAAACAAAAACATATACATATACATACAATACAACAAACCTCAATAAGTTATTAAATTCAAATAAAATATGATTAAAAAATGATTTAAAATGGGAAGAAAAGGAAAGACAAACATGAAACTTTATAAATACAAACATAAACATATGCATGCATCATACATAAACATAAACATACATATACATATATGCACACAGATACCTACAAAAACAACCAACTACCTACATGCACATAACCACAAACAAACACAAAACCAAAGAACCACATAAACATAAATAAACATACAAAACATACCTAAACCTACATAGAAACATAAATATATACACAAACATATTTATAAAAAACCCAAACCAAAACAATACAAAAAATAAAATTTACAAAAATACAACCAAAACCATGCATACAAAGAAAAATCTACAAAAACAACACTAGAAAACTTCAATCAAATAAAATAAGAATAAAAATTAAATAAAAATTAGAAGACATAGAAAGACAAAAAAGAGGATTATAAATACCAACAAATACGTACATGCATAAAATTATACAAAAATATACTTACAAATACAAGAAAAAAGATGCATATACCTACAAACACCACAATACAAACATAAAGAAAATACAAAACCATAAACACATACAATTCAATAAATTGCAAATACCATCTAAAACCTATACATATGCATAGATATATTAATACACACACACACACACACACACACACACATCCATGTGCATGTAAATACACTAGGATGCAGACACACGCACGCGTGTGCGCTCACACGCACACATAAAGATCTAAACATATGAAGGTACCTAAAAAATAAAGAACAAAAATAAAAATGCATAAGAGAAAAAAAAAAGATAAACCAGAAAAAAGATAGGAATATGTATATGTGCATAGTGTCCCTCCAGATGCTGCACTTTGTTTTAGTTGTTTTTGTTTGGTGGATAGTTGTTTTAGTTGTTTTTGATACTATGCCACATTACTTCAATTACAACACTCATACTATGTTGGTTTTATATTGTGTTGATGTTACATTAGATGCATTGTTGATCATTTGATTATGATTGTGTGGCGACATTATGATATACATTATGTGTGTTATGGTTTTATGCTATTTTGGAGCATTAGTGTGTTTATGATGATGTATCTGATATTGTTTATGATGTAGTACTATATGATTAGTCTCAATGAAGGAGACAACGTAGTATTACTCGAACTCATGAGTACCCTACTACTTTGCGACTCTCTTTCATAGTGTGATTGTCGGTTTATACAAATATGTTTGACAGTGTTGTTTTATGCAGTTTGCAAAAATTGGGCATTGACTCCACCTTCTTTGTTAGGTTTGAGCATGCCATGACCCAATGGAAACTTGTTGTTTTGGAGATAATGTTAGGTCCTTCTTTGGCCATCATTCCCTTATAGGATGATTATCTGTGTTGTCACCAATCATTGTATTGTCATTCAGGTCTGTTGTGTTTTTGTCATGTTTGGAAATTCATTAATTAGTTAAATGGTTTATTAATTAATTTATTTGATTTAATGTAATTTTATTTAAATGTTAAATTAGAATAATTGTGTTTATGGTTTGATTTATTAAATTAAATTAAACAAGATATTTATTTGAATGTAATTGTTGATTTCAATGTGCAATTTTTTTTTTGATTCGTAAGAGGGGTTTAACTAAAGTGTTGGAATTTGGCCTGGCCAGCACCAGGTGAGATCATAGATGAGTGATCTCATCCCCATAGATTTGAAATTACAACTATTTTATTCAACCATATTCACGTTGTATCCAACAAATTTCTACCTACTTGTTCCTAGTGCCACATCCAAGAGCCAACTCTACCTAAAATAAAGACTAGAAACACAAATAGCCAAAATTACCAACCCATCTACACAAGTGACCCAAACAAGCCATTTTATGTGACGCAACTAGGAAAACATTGCCTATTGTGACTTGCCACCCATTTTTGCATGAGGACCCAACTTATTTCTAATTTTCTCTAATTTGTGGATAATATTTTCTATTTTTTGCGCTTTGAGTTTTTTTGTTCTCCCCCAATTCTTTGGTTCTGCTGAAATTGATTTGGTGTGAAGTTGAGGCCGCAATTTGTTATAGACATCCCTATTTTGATTGGTGTCCCTTTTCTTTTTCCTTATTGTTTTCCATTCATTGTCCCCATTCCCACCATTTGTATCCTTTAGATCATGTGGTGAAGCCTAAGAGAAGGATGTTGTGGTGATAGAACCCTTGCCTACTACACTAGAACCTTGAGAGATAACAACATTATCACCAACACGGGGAAATTTTGGAAGTGAATTTTGCTCTGGAGAAGACGTGTTGACCTCCTCCACAATATGCTACCTGGAAGCCGCCATTTAAGGAGAGTTATTATGCTTTGAAAAGTTCATAACAAAATAATGTTTGGGGGAAGAATCCTTCCACGAAGAAGCCTCTTGGTTTGGTCGGGCTTTGACAATTGGACATTCAACAACAATGTGCCCAGTTTGATAACATCTCTTACATCTAAAAATTAAACCTTCATAATCCAAAGGTTGTTTCCAGCTTTGACCATTGGCCTTCAAGATAATTTCTGCATAGAAGATCCTTGGAGATATCCAGTTCTACCAAAATCTTGGCATAAGTTGTGTGGATAAAATTTCTTGAGTTCTCATCCAAATATAAAAAATTTCCCATGGAATTACCAATTATTGCAAAACATGAATCGAACCAGTAGTGGAGGGGGAGATTTTGGAGATGAACCCAAATTGGCATAAATGAAAATGTTTCAATTGACGAATCAAATTTTGGATGCCAAGATTTTAGCTGCAGTAAATTGTCTTCCCACAACCAGACATAGTTAATAATGATATTTTTGTCTTTCTTATAGTCGAACACCACTGTGAAAAAACCCCTTCCATTGGGGTAAATTTCCAAACCGCCATCCATCAGTGGAAGCAAGTGTTTTGAAATCCAATCATGTAAATCAAGAAGACTGGGCCAGACATGGAAAAATCTTCCAATTAAACCATTCTTCGAAAATAAATCTTGATTTTCCTACAACTCCTTTGTCAAATTTTAATCAAAATCTAGTGTCAAGGGTTTGGCGGAGCACTAAATAATTTGTCAATTACCTATGTTATTCATTGGGGAAGAAGAGCTAGACTTGGCCAAATCCAAAAAGGATGATTTGGAAGTTGTCGACCCTTGTCCAGGAGGTAGATCTCTAAATATTAGAGAAAAATGCAAAGGATCCTTGGGAGTTGATATGTTTGACCCTGATTGGCTGAAACTAGGCAATATCCCATCATAGTCATGAAAAGTATTCGATGCCCTAAATTTTGTCTCAACAGAAGAAGCATCAAAGTTCTCAGAAAAAATCTTGGTGGAGGCCAACGCACCCAGCGAAACACCCAAATTTCCCTACAAACCAACACAACCCCATGAACTCACTGCATACAGTTGATGCCTTACCATCCCCGACCTTGGCAACAACAGGGGAGCTTGCACCATGCTTCACATCCTCGGGAGTGGGGTGATGAACATTCAATAGTTTTGAATATTTCGCCATTTTCTGTAGAGCCACTTATGCAAATATTTTATTGTTTTCAATGTGCAAATTTAAATAAATGAAAATTAGGTGTTTTGAAAGAGTTTGTTTTCAACATATTATAAATAATATCTGAAATATAGACTTTGAGTTAGAATCTTGATTTGGAGTTAGAAAGTGTGATCTTGGATAATTGTTTAAGTTGAAAATTGGTTGATCAATCTTAATTGCATGCTGACAGTCAGTTAAGTTTTGTGACTTTGAGTTAATTGGAAATGATTGAAGACTTTGGTTATGCTAAAGTTGTGCACAACAATTTATTATTATTGTGGCTGAAGAAGAAATTTCATGGGAATTTTTCTAAGAAGTTTTGTTGGGTTGGCTTTTGGAGAGTTTTCTATGCATTTGGATTTTTTAGTTTGCTTGAGCTTGGATTTCGATTGATTGAAGATTACTAGATTTGGAATTTGGCCTTGGCTCTTCTTTAGATTTCATTTGTCATAGCTTTGATTTCCAGGTCGGTTTGATTTCCTTTCTCTGTAGATTTTCATTTGGAAAGATTATCTTTTTCGTGTCTTTCTTGTTATGTGTGGAATTGGAGAGCTTTTATGCATTTTTCTGTGAAGTGTCTGTATGCTCAGAGGTTGTTGTAGAATGTTTTGAGTATCCCCTGGCTTAGGAAAGATGGTAATGGTGGTTTTTCATTCTATTTATTTGGAATTTTACTATCTTCTTTGTCCATGACTGGTTGTGTGTGAATGTAATGATGTTGAATCTCTTTATGATCTTGTTGGCATAATTCATGTTATGCCTTGGCTCTGAATTATTCTTCCACGCCTTTTTGTAGTGTCTTTGAGTGGTTACGTGAATCCATAAACAATTCTAGGTGGTTTTGTCACATATTTCTTCCATTTTTTCTTGTTTTTGGTCTTTGATGTGGATGGAGCATAGAATGGCTTGGATGCACCATAGAAATTATTGAATGCACCACATAATCAAGTGTATGCACCACAAAATTATGTGTATGCACCACATAATTATACGAATGTACCATTTTTCCCTGTTTTGTCAGTTTGATGGTTTTTGTCATTCATAGGTCACTTTTTGGATTTAGAGCTTGTACCAAAGGATTATTATGAATGTCTTAAGTTTCTCTATGATGCTTATGAATTGATATTTTCTCCTGATACTAATTATTTATATAAACATATGTTGAATCGTTGATGGGTTCTATGTTGTAGAGTTTTATGTTGAATATGAAAATATTGTTTAATTACAATGATAGTTTTAAATTGAAAATGTATATATGGGTGTTTATATTTGTCTGTTAATGATTTAGGAAAGTACTTATGTGTTTTGAGGTTTCAAAATATTCTAGAGGTTAGGAAAAGAAACTTGTATTGAAAATCTTATTATGTTTGTACTTTATTGTTCAATTGCAATTATATGATTTGGGATTTAGCCATGCATAGATTATCTATTACCTTGATAGTATCTTGAATGCTAAAGGATTTGAGTCATGATTGAGATGTGTTCATTCATGGAGTTGTTCAATATGCATGATGGTTATCTTTTGTAATTAATTATAAATTATGTTATTAGGAAGAGTGGCTTGTGATAGGGGGTGGAACCCTAAGAGGTAACCAAGGTTACAACTTATCGGGAGTTTATAATTCAATGAAAACCTAATTAAATGTATTAGGGGTTGGGTAGTGTTCATTATGTATTTCAAATAATTTGATTTCCGCAACTTATACCTTAATTCTTGTAAAGATTAAGGGTAGGTTGAGATGGCCTGGAATGGCATGATTGTCTACTTTGTCTTCTTGAAAGGTAGTTTGATTCCACATGAGTTTGTTTAGGGGATGAGAATCAATAGAGATTGGTAGGGTAACTCGATATGAGGGTCGATAATCTAGGAAGATTTAGTAGGGTAACCTATAATAAACTATGTGATGACACTCATTTCCTAATGCATGTTATGTGGTCTCTTGTGTAGAGTTACCTTTGTATGTTGTTGCCTCTAGGAGATTTGTTTGTAATTATGTGTTTTTGATATCATTATGTCGTAATGTGTACGTCAATCAATGTAAATTTTATATTTTGTCTTCATGTTTTTATCTTTGTGGACCTGATATTATCTCCTAGCATGGGGGCTGGACCTGCGGGTACCATGCAGTTGGGAGGAATGTGCTACTTTCTCCATTGGGTTCCCTTACAGGTGTTGTACTTGGATAATATTGTACTTGTGATAGGTTCCTCAATCTACATGGTTCATGAATTTGGACGCTAAGTGTGCTCATGAACAAGGTTTATAGATGTTTATGATCTTCATTTAGTTTATATACACTCTTGATATGCATGAGTGAGCTTATTGTAATGTTATTATGTTGTTACAAGAATTTTCATAATCTCACTTGATGTAAATTGAGTATGTAACTTGAGTACACTATTATTATGTGATTGGATCATTCATTATTAATATGATTTATCCTTATGCTTTATGAATTATGGTTAGTGATGTGATGTTTTTACTTGTGAATTTTTAAGTAGCGTTTTCACGAAACCCTTAGAATGTATGTGTTTATGTTTTTGTTGTACTCTTTTTGTAATCAAATGTCTTTTTTTAGAAATGTTTGGTTATTTTTTTACTTTGTGTGTTGTTCTCTGGGTTCATTGGCGGGGTGTTACAACTTGGTATTAGAGTACAAGGTTCTAACATTGGGTACTCTAGATTCTTATGAGCCCATTAGGTTGTCCTAGATGTTAGACTCTAAAGTTGTCTTTTCCAGCTGCCTTTTGCATCTTCTAACTGAGACTAGTCTTTTATTTTGTGTAGGATGATGCCTAGACACCAAGGTAGAGGTCATGGTTGTGGATGAGGTGATGGCCATGGGGCTAACCACCAAGACACTCCCTCTCAGAGTTCACATGGGAGTGATCATGTAGAATAGCATGGTCCTCAATTGGATCAGGCAAGTAGGGATTTGAATCCTGCACAACTAGAGTTAGAGGGAGCATAGTTGTGTCCCTTACTAGAGAAGTTTCTTGCTCGACTTGGTCCTAGAAAGGAGGGTAGACAGGAGGAGTCTAGAGAGAGAGACAAATCACCTAGGAGGGTTGTTGAGACTATGGAGTAGGATGTTGTTACTACAAGGAATATGAGAGATTTATTGAGGGCATGCCCTCCCACATTTGACAGTACTGGTGGTGGTCTAGAGGTGGAAACTTGGCTATTAGATTTGGGACAATTTTTTTCTATGCATCCATATGGTAGCAAAACTAGAGCTAGATGCACCATTATGCATCTTAGAGGCTTTTCCTCTACATGGTGGCAATTGGAGGAGAAGAAGCTTCATTTGGAGATTGGCTCAGTTTCGTGGGACATGTTTCTAAAGAGATTCAAAGCATTTTTCATATTAGAGAATTTTAGACAACACCATGTAGATGAGTTCCATGATCTACATCAAATGGCCATGAAAGTCGAGCAGTTTGAGCGTAGGTTCTATGAGCTCAAACAATATGCTGAAATTGTGGACGACGAGGCTATGTTGGTACAACACTTCATCAGGGGCTTGAATGCCCATATTAGTGGAGGAGTTTGAGTCTTCGAGCCGAAGAGTATGGAGGTAGCCATGGATAAGGCATGTCTTATGGAGGAAAATTTGACTATGGCCTTGGGTGGACATACAGGTGTTTAGATAGGTAGTACACCTTCTACAAGCTTTGGTCAATGTGGCAGTCATACTCAGACAAGGGGTTCCTCTTGGAACCAACAAGCACCCACTAAGGGTGGAAAAAAAACAACAACAACAACATTACCCATCGAGGAATAAGAATTCTCAAGCTCAGTAGGGTAATAGTTCACAACCAAGGAAGAACCCTAACTAGTGGCAAAATAAGCGCAACCATCGAGATTAGCCATAGATATCATACCCATGAAGTTGGTCAGAGGACAAGCTTTGGTTAAATCTATTGCAAAAATAGATCCAAAAATTTAAATTCAACAATACACATTGGATGAAAAAGATCAAGCAGATTGGTATTCAGACATTTGGCATTATTTGGTTAGCCATACTTTCCCTAATCATATGCAAAGGAATCAAAGGAGAGCCCTTAAGATAAAATCACAAAGTTACATGATTAAGGGAGGAGCTCTATTCAAAACAAATCATGAAGGAATCTATTTAATATGTTTAAATAGAACAAAATTTGATAAAGTGTTGCAAGAACTACATGATAAATTTGGAATAGCTCATGGAGCACCTCTAGCTACTGCACACCACATTTTAAGAGTGGGCTACTACTAGCCCACAATTTTTTAAGATACTTATGAACATGTCAAACATTGTTATACATGTTAAACAACATCAGATAAAGGAAGATTCAATGCTCAACTGCTATAGCCAGTGATGGAGATGTGTCCCTTTTCATAATGGGGATTAGACTTTATTGGAACTATCAATCCTCCATATTCCACTGGTCACATATTTATATTGACTACTATAGATTATTGTACTAGATGGACAAATGCATGCCCTAGTAAGTAAGTAATGCACTACAGACGTAGTCATCAAATTATTGGAAGAAAACATTATCACCAGGTTTGGAACATCATATGCATTGGTATGTGATAATGGCCCTTCTTTTGCTTCATTGAAATTTTCTAATTGGGCATTTGAATATGGCATAACACTAAATTTTCATCTAATTATTATCCACAAGGAAACAAATTAGTTGAATCATCAAATACCAATTTGTTGGATATAATTAGAAAATTAATTGAAAAGAACCCTAGGGAATGACATTCTTTGTTAAAATTCACCCTTTAGGTAGATCGTACTAGGATGAAAGTTTCATTAGGAATTCTCCTTATCATTTAGTCTATGGGGTAGATCCTATACTACTAATAAACTTAAAAATCCCTACCTGGCAGTTTGCACAAGAATATATTGGATTAGATGATCAAATAAAAGCTAGATTGTTGCAATTGATGCATTTAGATGAAAAATGTACTCGAGCTATAGATCATTTTGCTAAACATCAATCTGTAGTGAAAATATGGTTTGATAAGAGAGCTAGATTAAAGAACTTTAGAATATTTGATTTGGTCTTGTATTGGAACAAAGCTCATGAACATAAAGGACATAGAAGGATAGATTGCCTCACTATTCTATTCCCATTTACAAGCCATTTTACTGCTCAAGTACTCTGTGCCATTTACGTGGAAATTTTTAAGTTTTGGACAAATTTTGGGCTTTTGCCCCGATTTGGGATTTTCCACCCTAGTCAGATTTTCCCGAATCCCGCTTGGATTCTGGCTAGACCCTATTGTTTGGGGATTTTTAGTTTTCATGCATCTCTATGTGGGCTGGATTTTTTTGGATTCCACCCTATCGTCGGCTTCCCAGGTTTCCTAATTGTCTTATCGATTGCATTAATGGCTTCGTACGTGCTGTGAAGGCTAGATTTAACTTGATTTTTGGGATCTTTGTGGCATCAGTTTACTATGTGCCATCATCTTAACTGAGGAGTGCTTTCCTTCTATTGATTGACTTCATTTTGGGGATTTGGGTTTGAATTGATTGATTTGGTGGTGATTTCTTGTGTGTTCTTTCCTTTGTTCTTTTTGGACGCCATTGGGCTTCACATTTGTTGTTTCTGAGATCGACTCCTAAGTCACAATGGTATGTGTCTGATTGCTTCACTTTGAATTGAATTATGAATGGCACGTTGATATTATGAGGGCCTATGGGATTCAAATTCCTACGTATTTGGTCATTTCATGCTAGGGTTGCTCAGTATTGCATTATTTGTCATCTCCCACGTGAGTTTCGAGCTCATTTGTCTGTTTGTATTTCGATGAATCTTGCCTGAGAGTAATTATTAAACCCTAGTAATGACTTAGTAGTTAAAAAACTAAATCCTGAGCTCGCCTATGTGCTAATGGCAGATGAATAGGGTTTCAAATTGAGGGCAATGTCATTTCAAGTTATGTCATCTTATAACGGGCCTGAAACACAAAGAAAATATATGAAAGGTCCATCCCTGACTCGTCCTGAATTAAACCTTTTGAAAGTCATGATTGGTTCGGTGTCTGGGTAAAATCGTGACTCTCCGTCCCTTCCAAATCTATTTCGCTATGACCCTTCAAAGTCAGGGAGATGTCATATCGATCACTTTGTAGTTCACTAATAAAGTCTCCTATGTCAGTCGATGAGACAAAGAGGATTCACTGAGACCTCACCCCGTAAAAAAATCTCTCATCAACATGCATTTTCATATTCGCCATCGGCAAGAGGTCATAGTGGGCTCCATTAGTTATACCAATATTCATTTGCTTCGCTGAGACATCCATCCTTTGGGGAGACCTTTCACCGAGGTCATTTCACTTTCGTCGAGCTCTGTTCATTTCAGTTGCTGAGACCTTGCTAAGTCGGTAAGACCTTTCGGTGAGTTCAAAACTCTTGCCGAGACCTTCACTTTCGGTGAGAGTTCTGGTGGTCACCAAGACCTTATGGCGACCCCTTCCTTTCTTGGTGAGCTCAGATCTTCTGTTGAGGAGGCCATATGATTGTCAATAAGAGGTTATGTTGATGGGACTTCATATTGGTGAAACATTACGTGGTCGCTAGGACCTCTGGCCGAATTCAAAACCTATCGCTAGTTGGCAAGACATTGCAACTTTGCTGAGACCTCATATCGAAAAACTTTAGTTTGGCCAAATTGTTTGCTTGGACCCCAAAAGTCGATGAGACAAGATGGATTCACTAGGACCTTACCCCGACTACCCTTTGATCATATCGATGTGTTTGCTATATTGCCATTCAGCGAGACGTTACACCGAAACCACCAAGTCTTGCCAAAATTCTTTTCGATGACATCCTTCGGCATGACCTAGCGAAAGTCGCCAAGACCTCTCAACAAGATGACGGACTCTTGCCGAAACCTTCGTTCCTGAAATCAACATTGGTTCAAAGTTCTAACTTATCTGCAGATTTCCTTCGAGTCTAGATTTCTCTAAAATCTTCCGTCTCTCTGATTCTCTAAATCCTTCTCTGGCTAGTTCTTTGTGGAAATCTGTCCCTGACAGATTTCCCCGAAATTTGGTGAAATGTAAAGGAACATGAAATAATTGGATTTGTTTATGAGTTGTGATACATTTCATGATTATTTCATGACATATTTGGATTTCCCATGTAACTTATTGATTGAAAAATGATTAGGTTTAATGGTTAAGTAGGTGTTTCTTGGTTATTCCGTTGGAATCCGATCAGTCTAGACTTTCCCGAAATTCCTCTTTGGCTCAGATTCCGCAGATGGTCTTGAAACCCAAAATTTGTTGTGATCATTTGATATGAATTGTAATAACACCTTGACTATATGAGATGCATTCTAATGGTGTTTTGATGGATTAACGTTTCCTTCCTGTGGTTTTTACTATGATTTTCATGTTGAGTGTAGGCTGAATCAAGCAAGGCAGTGACCGGTTCCTCATTGTCTGATGCTGAGAGGATTAACCTAGACATTAAGAGCAAGGTCCCTAAGAGTAAGATCACTTATGTCTGGTTAGAATTCACTGATACAAATTTTGGCCTCTGGGACTATGAGGAGTTTAAAGGAAGAATGGCAGCTAAGGATCCTCCTTTGGTGACTAGAAGGATGATGGAATCAGGACTGCCACATGTAGCTAGTTTCCCTTCTACGGTGTAGTGTTATGAGCTGGTCCTTGAGTGCGTTAGGCACTATGATAGGGACACACAAAGAATTATTGGTCCTCAAGGGAGATTTGTTGCAAATCTTAACCCAGTCTCCATTGCCCAAACCTTTGATATGCCAGATAGGTCTCATGTGGTGGGATTCACCATTGAGGCAGCTCAAGAATTCTATGATGATTAGTCTA
>VDFB02105785.1:60592827-60714891 GCA_007258455.2 Sequoia sempervirens | reverse complement strand
CAAATTCACCACTTCTAACCTAATAAAAAAAGGCCCTCAACTACAATTTAGATGGTCCACAAGACCTTACACAACATAAAAAAATTAAACTTCAACCAAAAACTCCAATAAGGCTTGAATTTTGCTAGGCGCTCCTGCACCATTATGCAATGTATAAATCATTACAACCTATCCAAGAGGTTTGTTGAGAAAGAAGGGAGAGTTTCTATAGACCTGTCTTAGAAAGGAATCATATACACATTTGGTCTCCCCATTTACACACAGATATTCAATGTTGACCTAAAGACTAAGACCAAGACATATAAGAGTGTTGAAGAGCATAATAGCGAAATTATGAGCACCCAATGGTTCCAACAACCAATTACACAAAAAACCAAGGTAATTCAAAGGTCTATGTTTGAACAAGATGTCCTCCTACAATAATTTGATAACTAATCCCTTACAACCATGATTCAAAGATTGGACATCTAACCTAAATAGCTATTTCAATCATCATGAAGGTGAATTTAACTTGTCAACCTAGGAATGTGAACTTGAAATGTGTTAGTATAGTATGTGCACTAGGGGCTCAAGTGGCCATTTCATTCTATAGCTAAACAACATAATACTAAAAGTAAATTGCTTAAAAGGAAATAAAGAAAATGTTGAACATCAATCAACAACTATGCTAAGCTGAAATGCATAACAAGAATGAAAGTATGAGCAACAAACAAGAAGCTACCTTGTCTACTTTAGCTATAGGAATAGACACATAATAGAATTATAGTGGTTGCAAGAATAGTCAATGCCAAATTTCTAACTAAGTACTAAAAAACAAGTAATACTAAACTATTGCTAAACTAAGAAGATGAATTACTCACCAACTGGGCCCCCTTGGATAAGTATCCTCTAAACTAATAAGAACTAAGATGCGCTATCTCATAACATTATTTCATTCACTGTAAATCATGTATATAAAAGACTAATGTATTTGTATTACTAAAACTAGAGAATGAGAGTACAATGTCAAATCATGCAACCTCCTGAAGAAGGAGAATCAAATCATTATTTATACTACAGCTAAATAAGGAAGTCAACTCCATGACTGGGAGAACGCCATTTAAGGAAAATAGGGGAAAATGGAGTGATGGCAGTTATGCATGCATAAAATCTGGTTAGACATGCAAGTCCAAATGCAGATCCAACACAATAGTAATGCCCATGCATGCTCAGTCATTAAGGTCCACTACAAGGTGGTTACATTCAACTATATGGAGAATCTGGTTTCCTTTGACTTGGAGTGATTCCTCGGTTGGTCATTATATTGCATGCCAAATTCACGGTGTCTTCCTCAACTTAGCACATTAATTTACATGGCAAGGTCAGTACACATAATAATTACACATCTATAACCACGTTGATGGTGTTTTCTATACAACAACTCAAAAAAGATATAAGTATCCTATCTCTCTTGAAATATAAATCTCTATCAGCAAGCCTCAAGAGATAACCCCAAGGTCTCTAATGTTAGGTCTTGACAATGCAAAAATAACTTAGTGACAATGTGAAAATGTTGTTTATCACAAGGGGCCTTACAAACAAACAATAAATCCTAGAACTTATCATATTTTCAATGTGTTGATACTTTGATCCTAAATTTAACACAGATGATAAAGAAATAGCAAAATATGAGGGTTTAAGAGGGATTCTAAGATTAAAACTACTCCTAAGATCCACAATGCAAATGGAAAACACTTGAAATAGACCAATCCCTTAAAACTAATTCTTGCTTAACCAAGATCTTGTCTACAACCTTACAAGAACAGTGCAATCTTCTACGGAATTAAATATTTTCATATTATGAACATTCACTCTAATGAAAAAAATTCAAAATTGAACTAAGCACATGAATATTAGGTCCAAGATAACTTTACAAAGCAACTCACAACTAACCAGTTGAAAAAATTATGGACCTAGGATTGCTACAACACCTCAAGCATCAAACCATGAACACCATTGGATCACATCTAACATTAAATTAAGCATATATCAAATATTTCCAAGCAACCTTCAAAGATAGAATAAAAAGAACCATGCAAGATAATCCAACACAAAAGAGATCCCCAAAGCACAATGTCTACAATTGTATTGAATTACCCAATAACAACAACAATTCTAATATTCTATGATAGCACTTTCTTTAGAAATTAACTCCTAACTCTAACCTTGCTCTTTACTTGCTTCAAAATCTAACTCTTTTCTAATTGGCTATTCTCTATCCAACCTTACAAATGAGGCAAGATGCCATATTTATAGAGTTTCATAACATGTTAGCCCAATTAGCATTACAAAGGTCAGGCACAAATAGGTCAGCCTAGAAAGGTCCTAAATAAAATAAAATATAAAGCATTAAATATTAGAGGCTCTTTCTAGGTCAGTCTGGAATCTCCAGTGTAGCTCAATCCAATGCATGTGAAGGATGAAAGAGGAATAATGTGAAGACAAATTTTAAATAAATCACTCATTGACTGGACCCTTTGTCCTTATCTCGACCCATTTTATCCTGCACCTTAATGAAAATTCCATCTAGGTTGGCCAAAGGTAGAGTAATCAACACTTTGAATCTCCTCTCCATAGATTTGATTTCCTCCCATGATTGCTTAACGACCTTATCCCATTCCACCTTGAGATCCTGATATTTCTCCATAATAGCAATGTAGGTGGATGCATCATCTAAGTGGTGAGTTGTGACAGGACCATCATCAATTGGGGCATACACCTCATTCCACCATTTCCTTAATTTCTCCAAGGTCAAATGCTTAGGTGGAAACTTTTTCCTCCCAGTCACTATCTCAAAGAATGAAATACATTTGTTGGAAATATCATTTAATATATTTACTACTTGCCACCCTTGCTTATAAATTCTCTTCATAACCCTCTGCTTAATTTGCAATGACTCATACCATTCCCAGGGTTCTGAAACTTTTGAAGAAGACAGAATTCCATCACTCACCAATTTCTCCTCTATGTACTCCATGATGGTTTTCAGCTTTTGTAGGAGGAGGTTTGTATCAGTTTTGTCTTTCCCCAGTAGGTTTTATAGCCACTCAAAGGACCTGTGTGCATTGCCACAAGTGGAAAAGATGTCTTTAATCATACTATCTCCTCGGTGTCCTACTCCTTGTTGCCATTCATGGGTGGCCTGTGTGGATTCCTTCATCTTCTCAAGCTTAGTGAATGCCTCCTTAGGCATCAATCCTTCAAGAGTCACTCCCTCACTTCCCATAGCCTACAGAGGTTTCATCAAGTGTTGCACTTATCTATATACATCATTTAATTATTTTTGCAACCTTTCCTTCTCCTCTATCTCTTCATCCAACCTCCTTAGGATGGCTTGGGAGGACTCTTGGAACTCTTCTTTCTCCTAATCTTTGCTCGTGGGCCCCAAGATCATTGTTTCAATACTATATTCTTGAGGAGTGATCTCACCTTTGTTCTTGTCTACTGCAAGGGTAGCAATATGAATGACCCTGTTGGTTGATTCATCTCTAGTGATTTTGGAAATCACCTTTGCCTTCTTCTTCACTTTTCCCTTCCCAATGTTGGCCAAAAAATTATCCCAATTGGGAGGAGTATCATCCACAACTATCTTCTTACTCTTCAATCTCTCACTTAGCCAACTAGGGGTAGTGACATCTGATTGTTGTTCATCCCGCTTCTCTTTTCTAGGTTGATCTATGGAGGAGTCAACATTCACACCTTGCTCTGCAAAGACCTTTTCACCTTGGTCCTCTTCTTTATCTTCTTCTTCATTATCCTCTAGGTTCTGACTCTCTTCTTGATCCAATGTCTCTATAACCACTTGAATTCTCTCATGTGCCTCTTCCTTTTCCATAGATTTCTCTTCTTCATCTCTAGCTGGTGATTCTTCATAGGATACCAAGGAGGACTATGGGATGTTGTCAATTTTTTCCTCTGCATTGTGGAGATCCCCAACATGGAATTCCTTTGTCTCCTTACCTTGGTGTGTTTCCTACACAACAACCTCTATTTTCTCCTTCTCTTCATCATGCAACTCCTGATTTTAAGGAGGGGCAGGAGTGTGTTCTTGTTGTGTAGCAGAAAGAATTGTAGGAGCACCCTCTTTTGCCAAACTTTCTTTAGGGGATGGAGTCCTAACCTTTCTAAAATAAGCTTGTGTTTTCTCTCTATAGCTCTCCACATCTACCACTTGTGGTCTTGTATCTTCACCTTGTCCCTTAGGTTGCCCACTTTTTTTTCTTGAAGTTCTGGCTACTCTTCTTCTTTTAGGCACAAGGACACTGTCTTTTTCCTCTTCTTACCCATGCTCTTCCTCATGAGCATATACTTTCTCCTTCAAGGCAGGTTTCCTTTTCTTAGCAATTGGCTTCATTTTCTTCTCTTCCTTAGATTATGTTTGAATACCTTTGATTTTTATTTTGAAGGGAGAATTTACCTTTTATTTACCCTTTGAGTCCTCCTCATCTTCTTGAGAGGTGGATTGGAACTCTAGACTTCCCATCAGATTGTATGTGTAATGCTTCCCTTTAGTTTCTAACTCCCATATCTTATGTTTGAGCCACAACTTAGTATATTTAATAACAGGAGCATTGATTTTCTCCAACTTTGTCTTTTCCTCCTCACACTAGTCAATTTCACCAATTGTCTTTTCTTTAATAGGTTCATAATCATGGCTTTGGATCACTTCCCCATCATCATCAACCTACTCTAGGATGGAATTAATGTTATCCAACCTAATTAAATTGGATGGAAACCTAGAGAATTTTTTTCTTCGTACCTCAAACTCATCTTTGCAGTTGGCCCAATAATCCTCAATGTCATCTTTATGTCTAAATTCTCTGCTGGCCCTCTTTTGGGCACCACCTTTCCTATCAAATCTAGATCTCTTGGAGTGGAATTCCAAGCCAAGAGTGCTCATCCCTTCCTTAAAGTATTTTTTTGTAATTAAAGAAGGACATGCCTCATTGCCTCCTATCCTCAAAGGAAAGTCATTGACAAAGCCAGTCTTATGCATTCCTTTCTTGAAAATGTTATCAAAGTTAGAAATTTGCCTTGCAACCTCGAAGAGCATGATGTGATCAGTTGGGTACCTTGGCAGTCTATATGGATCCCTTTGACAACCATGAATCCTGATGTAGGAGAAGGTGGGAAACTGTATGAACCATGCTCCAAACTTCTGGATCAAATACTTTGCAGCATAAACCTCATAGATTACATCTTGGCCAAAGAATCCTTGTGTGCTCAACCCTTTGTATGGATGGAATCTTTCCAAGGAATATACAAAGTAAGATGTCATAGTTAAGCTCTTGGTCTACAGAAGATTGCACAGTTGTTCATGAATTATGGCACTAATGATACCTAGCCAATGATAGTCTACATTTTGCTCCATTCCAACTATTATGTAAAAGATCCAACTTTCAAATACCCCTACACTCTTTAATCCCACCACTCTGCTGAGAAGTGATTGCATCATAGTACTCTGACTTGAAATTTGTTCTGAATAACTATTTTGGAAGCTTGGAGATATGTGCCTTAGGTTTCTCCAACCAAGAATTGATAACTTGCAAATCCTTGTTGGTATCCTATGCATAATTCTTCTTGGCTATATCAAGATCAAAACTCACCACATGGGATCTGTTTGGCATATCAAAGGTTTGGGCCACTAAGACTAGAGAGAAATTAGCAAGCACCCTGCCTTGTGGGTTGATTATTCTCTGCATGCCTGGATCATAGTGCCTAGCACATTCCAAGACTAACTCATAGCACTACACTATGGGGGGAAAGCTAGCCACATGGGCCAATCCAGAGCTTATCAATCTTCTTGCCAACAGAGGAGGGTCCTTCTTTGCCATTCTTTTAAAATCCTCATAGTCCCATCTTCCTACATTTGTGTCAGTCACTTATGACCAAATGGAAGTCGACTTACTATTAGGGATCTTTGTTTTCATGTCCAACTTGATTCTTTCAGCCTCTAAGATAGAAGCTCCCTCATCACTAGGATCCATTAACTTTCCCTTAGTCCTACCAACACTGGCTTTGCCTGATTCAACCTGCATTCAGAAAAAGACCACAATAAATATCTATTTTAGAATGAAAATTGATGTTGGATCATCATAAATGACACACCCATCCTGAAAATAAGTCCAACAATGCTTAAAACCCCTTAAAAAATTATAAAACACACTTCCTTCAAAGTTTGGGATTTTCACCCCTTCATAGAAATCAAGCCAGAAGGGAATTTTGGGGAATTCCGAGCTAGGCGAAATGTAGCAATGAAAGAACAATAAGCATCCAAAATTCATTCAATCATCACCATCACTTAATAAATAGCATGATACATCTTTAAATCATTCAAATCAATCATGTGTTACAAAAATAATTCAACATTAACCTATCCATTTCCTCAATTCCTCATTTCTAAAAGGTTTTCAGGGATATCTGTTAGGGACTGAAATTTGTGAAACTAACAAGACTTCGCACATTTTGTGAAAATGCAAGAGAAACAAAAGTTTAGGAATTTCCTAAGGTAGCAGAATTCTTTGAAGTCAGCATGGTTTTCATGTTTATGCACCTTTTCGGGAAAACAACGAGGTGATAGAAATCAGGGGAATTCCTAAGGTAACTAAAATCTGCAAGATACTCAAAATCCTAAAATATTTTCCTCTGTTAGGATTTCACCCAAATTGATCGAATTATCACAAATTTGGGGAATTGGGCTCAAATATTGTTTGTCTCAAATCTTTTATTGGTGGAACCAGATCTAGAATTCATTCAAGGACAATTTCATTGACATTGGCAATGGATTCAAAATCAAAACCCTAGGGATTTTCCATGGTTAAATGGTTCCAATATTAGCTTATTTTCTTGCTTCACTAAACCATGATAAATCCCTCTAAAATCTTCAAGGCAAGGCAATTATTGAATGCAAGTAAAAATCAATAGCTTAAATCTACCCATGACGTCAGTTCTATCAAATGCAAGGGATCTAAAATCAAAACCCTAGGTCAAATCAAAATCATGCACAAGATCAAATTTAGGGGGGAAATCTAGCAATGGATGGTGCAATCGAAGCATCAAATTAGCAAGGATGGCTATATCAATTTCAGAGGAGACGTCAAAAGAACAAGGGGTAACCCAAGTTTAATTACAAACCCTCAACACACCAAAATGCAAATTCAAAGCACACTCAAGACACCATAGAACCATTCATACAGATTAATTGAAAGTAAAGGCACTGTGAACATACCATGGATGAAGAACAATTCATGAAGGTAGTGACTGGAAAGAATCTCCAAACTCAAACGGATGCAAACACCAAAAGTCACCTAGAAAGACATTGCAAAGCAAGCAATCCAAAGCTCAAACACCAAATTCATGTGCAACATTCAAAGATTAAGCTCTTCCAAATTTAAAGCAAGACAAATGACTCCAATATTCAACATAAAATCCTTCTAAACTCCATTAAACATGGGTTGTAGGATCCGTATAGGAATTATAAATGCAATAACAAGACAACCTAAGACGATTTCAGGGATTCGAGGTGATGAAGGATTTTTGGGGATCCGAGAGCCTGATGGAATTTCAAGAAATTTTGCGGACGACGGAATTCCTCAAGGAGCCAAAATCTCTGAAAACAATGTAAAACTAGCCTCTGTTGGGTTTTCAAGGAAATCAGGGATTTCCACCCAGGGAGAAAATTCCCGAAACTAGAGAAAAACCCAAAAATTGCCCCAAGACTTAGGATTTTCAAAGTGTTAGTTCAAGGGATCATTTGCACAAGTAGGATAAGTATTTAGGAAAATTTCAAAGAAATACAATTTCATAATCAAATGATCAAAAGCATCCAAGGCCAAAGCAAGGGAGGGTCCCTGCTTTCAGTGGGGCGTGTGTGCAAAAATTGCACAACAAATGGAGACTCTTGCTGAGAAAATGCTTTAGAGCATTTGAATGAAAAACTAGAATCAAGAACCTAGAATCTTTGGTTTTAGTCCTTACATTAGGTCACCAATTTAGCATAGCTTCAAAAATCATAGGCAAGTAAACCTTTCATGTACCAGTGTCAAAGTGTGTGCACATGTATTCATTTCCCTTTCCTTAGTTGCAATAAAAAATAAACTTGGTCTGACCAGGCTATGTAAAGATTCTAACTCCAAAAGCATCCTGGATAGAGCCTCGCTGCTAGTTAGGCATCCATAGCCTCGATGGGGTTATCATTGTGGTCCTCCCAAGCATAAATCTACTGCCAGCCAAGTGTCCATAGCCCCTATAGAGATACTAGGATAACCCTGATGAGGTGAATATTTCTTCTAATTTTTAAGACTTTTTTCTTTTCTTTTTCTTTTTGATATTCTTTTAAGATCTTTTAAACTTTCCCTTTCACCTTGTAAGAAATGAAGCTCACACTCAGGGCTGAGAACCAGAGTGGCGCTGAAGTAGAATATAAGATTTTTCACTTGTCTAGACTTCATAAGGACTATATACAACCTTGGAATATTAAAGATTTATGTAGAAATATGAGACCCAAATACATTCCAGATTTATCTTGACCCTCTGGCTCATCTACTCAAAGCATTTAATACATATGACACCAAATAAAGGACCTTCACCAAACTGACTTTGGAAGGATGATTGAAGTTTGTAAAAGAAATATTTAGAACAAACCCAAATAACACAATGATTGTCATGCAAGTGCAACAAGCCCTAGAGAGAGAAAAAACAAAAAGAAAGAGAAAAGAAAAAACAACCTACCCTAACCAAATAGACCTACTTTAACCAAAATCAAAGCAAAACAAAAGCAAAGAAAAAAGAAAAAGAAAAAATAACCTAACTATGTACAAGAGAAGAGCTGCAAAACAGCTCAGGACTGGAAATAATGCTTCAAATACTACCCATTGGTAGGCAGTGGGATATCCTCTCCAATGAAAGTTTTCAAACAGAAAGCGTTATCTCCCAATATCTCTGAAATCTGGTAAGGGTCGAGCCAAAGTTTGTCAAATTTTCCATGCTCCCCTTTATGATCATGTGCTTTGTCCCAATAAAGAACCAAGCCAGGGATTCTAAAGGCTTTTACCTTGGCTCTTCTATCAAACCACCTCTTAACTACATCCTGATGTTTGGAAAAGTTCTCTAAGGCTTGATCTCTTCTTTCTTCAAGGTGTAATAGCTCAGCTAGACAGACTTCATGCTTATCCCCTTCATCATAATATTCATTAATGAGTTGTAAAGTGGGAATCTTCAACTGAATGGGAAATACAGGTTCCAGACCATACATAAGGTGGTAAGGAGAGGTCCCTAAGGATGTCTTATGTCTGGTTCAATCTACCCAAAGAGAAAATCTAAGTTGAGTGTGCTAGTCCTTGGGATTGTTCTCTAACAAATTATGGATGATCGTTAACAGGTTCTTATTAGAAGACTCAACCAATCCATTTCCCTGTGGGTAGTAATTGGATGCAAAATTAATGATAATTCAATGATCAAAGGCCCAATTAGAAAATTTCAATGATGCAAATACAATACCATTATCAAAAACCAAAGCTAAAGGATAACCAAAGCGATTAATGATACCTAATTCTAGAAAATTAATTATCACTTCGGAAGTGCACTATTTGCAAGAAAGAGCCTTAGTCCATCTTGTAAAATAATTAGTGAAAATAAGGATATACATGTGGCTCGCATAAGAAGGTGGGTTGATTGGACCTATGAAGTCTAGTCCCCACTATGCAAATGGTTTTACCTCTATGACTGTTTGGAGTGGGAGAGTTGCATGTTTCTCCCTGCTTGCTATAGTCTAACACACATGACAAGTTCTAATGTGGTTGTGTGCATCTTTGAACAATGTAGGCTAGTAATAACCAACCCTCAAAATTTGATTAGTTATAGAGGGTGCAGATCCATGGCCTATACCATATCTATCATGAAACTTTTCCATTACTTTCTCAACTTCTTTTCGTAAACACCTTAAGTATATACCCTCATGATTCTTCTTATACAAAAGAACTCCTTTCATCATAAAACTATGACTTTTCAGACACAAGGCTCTCCTCTATACTGAATCTAGATGTTCAGGACATTGTTGGTTCAAGAGGTAGTAAATAATGTCCTTGTACCAGTCGCGTAGAGATACATCTTGGTGGTAATGCTGAGCTACAAGATCAGGACCCATTTCAACCATTGTTTTGGTTAATCCTTTCCCTCTTACTAACTTCATGGGCTGAATCTCAATATCATATTCTTGTAACATGGTTACCCACTTATCCCTATGTTCTCCCAATTCATTTTGCATTTGTAGCAGCTTGACTTCCAGATCAAGGACTATTGCAAAAACCTTATTCCTTAAAATATAATGTTTGAAACTTTTCACAACTCTAAACAAGGCATATGCTTGTTTTTCCACACTCAGATATCTTAATTCTGCATCTGTTAAAGGAGCATTCATAAATGCTATGGGATTCTCATTCCCTTGATCAGACTTTTGAGTTAACATGCCAACAAAGGAGTGATCAGAGGAAAATGAATATTTGTAAAAGGGCTTGGCATAATTAGGGCTTACCAAAATTGGAGCTTCAACAATAGCCCTCTTGATTTCTACAAATGCTTCTTTGGCTTCTGCACTCCATTCAACTTTTGCTTCATGCTTCAACATTGCATTCAATGGCTTGACTATTTTTGCAAATCTAGTGATGAATTTTCTTACAAAATTGATTTTTCCAAAGAATGATTTCATTTCTTTATTGCTAGTAGGTGGTTGAATCTTGAGTATGGCTTCTAATCATTTAGGGTCAATAGCAATACCTCTTTCTGAGATGAAATGTCTGAGTAGTTTTCCTTAAATAACCCCAAAGATGCACTTCTTTGGGTTAAGTGAAATGCCAAACTCTCTACACCTTTGGAATACTTTGCAAAGATCTATTATATGGTCACCTCATTTTTTGGAAAAGATAGTCAGATCATCCATGTAAATAATTATGCACTTACCAATGATATCTTTAAAGGAAATTTCCATGGTTATCTAGAAAGTAGCCCCAACATTGATCAAATCGAAGGGCATTCTCCTATAGGAAAAAGTGACCCATTTTGTGGTGAAGGTAGTCTTATGCCTATCTGCATACTGCACCATAACTTGGTTATACCTAGAGTATCCATCTAGAAAAGACATCATTTGAGATAAATTTACAATCTAAAGAATCTCATCCAATGAAGAGACTAGATAATTATCCTTTTTTGATGCCCTATTGAGGTTCCTAAAGTCAACACATAATCTAATCTCTCCATTATTTTTCTTACTGGGACCAAATTTGCAACCTAGGTTGAATGTCTTACCAGAAATATAATTTGTGCTGAGAGCAACTTCTGCACCTCCTTTTGAATGATAGGCTCCAACAAGGCATTGATTGGTCTTTTTCTCTGTCTAAAAGGTCTAGCTCTTGACTTAAGACGAATAGTATGTGTGATAATTGAATTGTCATAGGCTTTTAGATCTTCATAACCCCATGCTATCACATCTTGATATGTATGCAGGGTATCAACAATTCCTTTTCTTTCTTTTGGAGTACATACATTACCAATGAAAACATTCTTTACATCTTCTGAGGTCCCCATGTTATATATCACATTGGCTACTGATAGATTCCTTTTTGGTTTCTTGCTCCTGATCTTTAATCTTGTTAAGGTCAAATATCCTCTCTAGTTGTACTATCCCTCTTGGAATAGTATTAGTCTTCAAATTGATTACTCCTTCTAAGTCCATTTCATCTTCATGGGGTTCAGTTTCATCTATGATCTGAGAAGTAAATACATCATAGTTAGTGATGAAATCTAGAATATGCTTATCATCCTCAAATACTTGGAAGTTGGTCACATTTTCAGGTACTGATGGTACTGGGGTTAGTTCCACAGTGAACTTTTTTATGCTAGAGAGGGACAATGGCTGAAAAGTGCTGGCTACCTAGGCCAGGGAATCTACAGTTTGATTTTTGCTATGTGGTATCAATTGAATATTGAAGGAATCAATTCCTTTGATGAGATCCTATACTCTATGCCTGTAATTAGTCATCATTCTATCGTGACATGAGTATTGCCTCCTAACTTGCTTAACTACTAACTCAGAATCTGCAAACACTTGCAAAGTTTTAACCTTCTTCCTTAATGCCATAAGTAATCCATGAATCAAATCCTCGTACTCAGATACATTATTAGTGTAATGAAATTGGAGTCTATGAGCAGAAAAATAAGGCTTACCTTTTGGACTAATCAATTCAAACCCTTCCCCAACACCTTGCTTTGATTTGGAGCCATCAGATCTTAATTTCCACCAACCAACAACTCCAAATTTCTTAGTTGCATTTCTTACATTTCCGCTGGAAGGTTCTTCAGAGGTCATCACTGTAGGAGTTTAGGTGAACTCCTCAAACACACCAAAATTACCTGACAAAATAACTTCCAAAAGAGAGAAATGATAGAAATATCATGCTATCATTAAGATGCAATAATGCCAAATTGAATAGGAGATGATTACAAATGTAAAAAATGCCTTGAATATATAGGTATGAGTGAAAACCTAAAATGCATAAGATGTTGCCAAGTGTTAAAATTAGACTACATGTGACATGTGAACCCTATCTAGGAAATGATAAAAGATAGAGATAAGTTCTAGAAGGAAAACTCATCTTATAGAAGGAATATTATCTCCTACAAATAAGGAAGGGGGAATTACCCCATTATTAAATGATTTATCTAATTATGCAACCAAGGACTTAAAATATTACCTAAGTAAACTTATGCAAAGTGTAATTAAATAATTAATTACACCAACACCCCCCCATAAGTGCAATTTAGGGAGAAGAAAATTATTATGAAAAGATGAGTCCCAGAAAAAAGGCCTGATCAGGTACTCATTTACAAATGCAATGCAAACTAAACCAAATGGGGTAAAGGAGAAAACCACATGGGAATAGAACTCCTCCAAATAGAATGCAAAAAACTAGCCAAGTGATGAAGGATGGAGGACTCCATAAGACCCCCCAAGGACACCATCCATCACAAAGATAAATAAAAGAACCCCACTAGAAAAGAGGAAGAAAGAGGCCACATAGCCCCCCTAGAATGAACTAGCTCCATTAAGACTGAAGAAACCACATCTCTTGAAAGAAGTGAGAGGGAAAGGGCCACAGTAAAGAAATATCTGAAGGTGAAGCAGGTGTAGCCCAAGATGTCACCACTGAAGTAGATGAGACCTCAACCAATGAAGACGTTAGAGAAGGTGAAGACTCAAGAGTATCCTCCAAAGATGAATGATCAACAGCATTCTGTTGCACAGAAGAAACCACATATGTAGTTATAGAAGTATCAACAATAGAAGAAGGAGGAGATGGATTGGATGGCTCAAGAATTGGATCCGAAGAGAGAACACTAATGTTTAAGAAGCCAAATGTCTCCTCTGAATGATGATTCACACTAGAAATGTGAGGAACAGTTCTAGGAATAGAAGCACTATCAATAGCAAAATTTTCAAATGAATACAACCGAGATGATTGATCCACCACCCCAGTAGCAATAACCACTCTACTATCCAAGTATTTGATAATAACATAATCAGGTGTAAACTCCACAGATCTCCCATTGCCACCATGTGTGACCTAATATATGGAAAGAAGGTTGTTATCAAATGAGGAACACATAAGACATCCTGAAAAATGTTGTCCCCAAAACTAATAGACCCCTTCCCTATAAAACTCATGTATGTATTGTTTCCCATCAAATAGGAGACATAGTACAAGGCTTAAAGGAAGTGAAAATAGACTACAAAAATTCCATATGATGAGAAGCTATTGAATCTAAAGCCATCTTCCTGATTCATGACTTGAATAAGCACAAAAAGCATGTCCCTTCAAAACTGATGTGGTATGCAAACTAGCTGTGCCAATGTCAAGCTGCTCTAAAGAAGAGGAAGGGGGGGAGGAAGATGATGCAGACATCCTAGAAGGAAAATCAATCTGATGTTTCTAAGATGCTTCAGGTCATCGATATCCTTCTTGCAGCATCTATGTTTTGCATCTCCTTCTCTCTTGCAATAAGCACATGTAACTTTCTCCTTCTTAGATGATTTCCCCTTAGAAGAGGAGGATGAATCTAAGGACTCCTTTTGTTGCTCATGAGATTTGGAATACTTTTGTTTTTGTTTCTTTCCTCTTCCTAAAGAAGCCTTTTGATCTTTCAGCTCCTGAGATGCAATGAGTGATTATGATCAAGAAGGTTTCACCATGCCCATGCTGGCTAAATTAGCTTGCTCTCAAGTGAGATATGAAGCAAATTCATCAAGAGATGGCATAGTGAATCTCGTACCAAGAGCATCCTGAGTGGCATAAAAGGTAGAGACAAAAACTAAATATTTTGGTCCAAGCTTAGAAAGAATGGAAAATATCAACTGAGAGTCTTGCTTTTGAATACCACACTATGTCAACTGCAAATGAAGAGACTTGGTTTTTGTGAAGAAATCTTGTATGTTGTCAAAATCCCTAGGATTTAAGCTAATGATCTCATTCTCCAACTGGAATCCTCTCATAGTATCCTGCTTTGCAAGCAAAGACTCTAAAGTAGTCCAAATTTGACTTGGAGAAGTACAAGACTCAATATGAAAGAGAAGATCAAGAGAAATAAACAAACATAAAGTACCAAAAGCTTCATCACACCTATTAAACCACTTTCTCTTTTTAGTAGCACCTACAGGTTCAACTTCAGTACCCATGGTCACTCTGTACAACCCTTTGTGCTTTAAAAGAATCTCCATTTGTTTTTTCCAACCAAAGTAGTTGAATGGAGTAAGGGGTGCAATATTTTATGAATCCATGAAAAAATTGTGGTATATACTCTCAAATGCAAAAAATATTCCCTTTGATCTCAAAAAAAATCCTGATTAAACGTTTCCCAAGAAAATAACCTATAAAGAAAAGTCTGAGTTCTAACAAAAAATTAGATACTTGGTGAAAAAAATAGAAAAATTAGGTCTAAGATCTGTGAAGACAATGAAACCAGATTTCTGATGATATCTCATTTGCAAAAATCCGACACCATGGCCAAAAGTTATGATTTTAAAAAAAGAGTTGAATTTAGCCTTCAACCAGGAGAAAAATGTCACATGCTACTTTTTGTATAGCTATTTTCTTCATATCTGTGCAAGATACCAAAAATCTAAAAGATACCTAGTTCAGATTTTGAAACTGACCCTGGCTACAAAACCTAGAAATCGTTTTTCCTTCAGCTAAGTGGAAGTTGGATTTTTGAACCAAAAATGAAAAATGGCTTAATAAAAAGGCTACTTACATCCAACAAAAATTTCGTGCCAAAATTGATCCCTCATATATGGGAAGAATTTTGCAGCACTGAAGCTTTGGTACCATGTAGGAGTTTAGGTGAACTCCTCAAACACCCCAGAATCACCTACCAGACAAAATAACTTCCACAAGAGAGAAATGGTAGAAATATCATGTTATCATTAAGATGTAAGAACGCCGAATTGAATATGAGATGATTACAAATGTACAAAATTCCTTGAATATATAGGCATGAGTGAAAACCTAAAATGTGTAAGATGTTTCCAAGTGTTAAAATCACACTACATGTGACAACATGTGAACCCTATCTAGGAAATGATAAAAGATAGAGATAAGTTCTAGAAGGAAAACTCATATTCTAGAAGGAATCTTATCTCCTACAAACAAGGGGGAATTACCCCATTATTAAATGATTTATCTAATTATACAACCTAGTACTTATATTATTACCTAATTAAACTTATGCAAAGTGTAATTAAATAATTAATTTTACCAACAATCACGTTCTTTCCTTTGGGATCATCTTGAGTATTTTGCATATCAATCCTAACTATTGGAGTGGGGTTAATGCATCTCTGTATCTATTCCACTACTATTTGGCACAAGCAACATTCCAATTTTGAATGGGAAGCATTATAAACCCTACACCAATTAGGCAAAAGAAACTCCTCAAAATTCATGTCTCTACCCAAATGGATCTGATCTTCTACACACTTCTGGATGAATTCCTAAAAGTTATCCAACAAGCTGATTTGGTTGTCTTCAAGTTCTTAATCACCTTCAACTAGCTCTACCAAAGCTCTGGTGCTAGATTCTGATGTATAATCAATGGGTGTGGTGTGCAACATAAGAACTTCTGCATCTTATTCCTTTTCAAAGGACGCCAACACATAATTTCCCATGCTTTCCTTTCACAACAAAATCTCATTCAAAGTATTTTGATATTTTGTGATTACATACTTCATTCGGGGTTCTCTTTCAATCCTTATCTAATTAGGTACTCCTTTCTAGGGAAGCCACATATGTGATTTGTTAGTGGATACATATCCATTCAAATCCTTGGTGAAATCTCTTCCTAGGATCAGCCCACAAGAGTCATGGATGTTTGCTACTTGAATGTTAATAACTTGTTGAACTCTAGGATCTAAAGCAACCTACATGGGGATCATGTTTAGCTCTCCTACTACATTCACTTTTGTTCTGTCTAGTAGGGTAACCTTCTTTTGAGAGGTAGCAAGAGTGATTCATAATGCTCTACAAACAACAAATGGCATCACATTGGTGGAAGCACCTAAATCTATGAGACAATTATGCAAATTCTTCCCAAAGATGCAAGCATAAATTAGAAAGGGAGGTGTCTTAGTCCTTCCTTGGAATAGATTTAACTTCCTATCAACTTGGGCCACTTGGGTTTTGTCCTTCTCCTTCCCTTTGTCTCCAAAAAATGTTTGAACTTGACTTTGATCCTTTGACACTTGGGAACTAGATACCCTCCTAACCTTTTCACTAATTGTCTTACATTTAAATACTATATTTGCATGATAGGCTCCTAAGACTGCATTCCTTATGGAAGGTACTCTTAATAATTCAAATGCGGAAAAACTTACCTTGAGCTTCTTAAGTTCCTCAACCACATATTCACCTAATTGCTCTATGATCATTTCTTTAGGGGCTTCCTTGAGGTACTCCACCTTTTCTTTGCCACTATATGCATTTTTCCCCTGGATGTTCCAGCTTGTGTTTTTCCTTCACTAGATAGGTATTTCTTAGACACATGGGGATACGTTGGATTATTGTTGGCATTAGGATCATGGGGTGTACTGAAGTTTTTTGGAGGGATGGAAGTTGTGAATGGACCTCCAGCTTGTGGGCGTCTAGTTGGAAAATCTCTCAAATCATACTTCTTGACTGGCCTATGGAACACCTGTACTTCCTCAACACCAATCTCTTCTTCCTCCAAGGGACCTTTGTCATTCTCTAGATTCTCATTGAACATTTGTGAAATCTCATCTCCATTACACACCTGATCTGCTTCTTCTTCAAGTTGGCTTGATTCTTCCACTGGTCCATTTTCTTCCCCTTTTGGAAAAGGAGCATGATTTAATACCAAAACTTGGGATTCATAGGGTCCTAAAGGGACTAGTTCTTGACCACTAGAATTATTCTCTACTTCATATTAGAAAATGGATGCAGCAATTTGAAATTTTGGGCAATCCAACTTAGAGTATTGATTGGTCTTATGAAGCTTGCACCATCCAGATAAAGTTGCTTCTACTAAATATACACCTCCAGGAGGCTTCTCTTGATAAGGTGGATCCAATGGAGTAGGAACACCTCCATTATTTGGTCTTGTGTTCCAAGTCCTATTCTATCTATGTTGCTATCTCCTTTCAAATCATTGTCCACTAGCCTATCCTCTGTCAAAACTCTGGCCAGTGGCTTGTCCTCTTTCAAAATTTTGGCCTCTGTCAAAATGTTGTCCTCTATCAAAGCCTTATCCTTCCTAAGATTCTTGATTCTCTCTATTATAGTTAGACTACATACTCCTCTAGGTAGCCTAGAGTTGACTATTTTGGTTCCTTAGATAATTGACCTCCATGTTTAACTTCTTCACTTTTTCTGTTAGCTCATCAAGTCTCTCCTTGTTAGAATTACTATAGGTGGTCTAATTCACATTACCTTTCTAATATCCTATTGCCATACCAGAACTTGAGGATTGATTCTATACCTTAGAATTCTGCAAATAATTGGGAAAACCAACCTGAGGTTGTGGATGAATGGGATGATTAACACTCTGCTAAGGATAACTAATCACCGGTGGAACTTGACTTATGGGAGGACCTAGATGAGGGACTAAGGGCAACTGAGGTATTGGATTCATAATAGGGGTATGACTGGTAAGAACCTAATTAATGGCCTAGACTTTCCCTAGATGAGCAGTGGGTCCTAATGATGGAAAAGGTCTAGAAAAATGTTTCCTCAAGTCAGTTCTAACCTTGATAGCCTCAATGTATGCATCAAGCAGAGTAGCTAGAGTGTTTGGCCTCCACTTCAAAAGGGTGGTTGTAAGAATATCCAAACCATTATAGTAAACTTCAAAGACAATAGCATCATCAACAACATAAGGAGCCAACAACCTTGCATAGGAATGATGAAATCTGTTGTTAAAGGACCCTATAGGCTAATTTACTTCTCTTTTGACATTAGTGAACTGTAGGTAAAGCTCATTGGCACTTATTGGAATTCTAATTTTTTGTAGAAATGCATTCTCTAGTTCAGTCCAATTATGGATTGACCCAACATACAAGTGATTATACCAGTAAAATGCATCCTATCCTAGGGAATAAGGGAAAATCCTACATACTACATCCTCATGATTGATCCCTCTATCCCTAAGACAAGTCTAAAGATCTTGATGTGCTCTTCCGTAGTTCTATTAGGATCATTCACATTAAACTTGGTATAGAAGTGTTTAGGGTTTTTGGGCATGACATTGTAGTTGTTGAAGGATAATGGAGATGGGTTGTTAGCCAAGAAATCCATTGGTAGAGGAGGGGGTGGTAAAGGCTGATTTATGATTGGTTGAGGTTGTTCAATAGGAATGAATTTTGAATTAGATGAAGATAGACTTAATGAAGGTGAGGATGATGGAGATGATGAAAATGGTTGGGCAGATGATGATTCTCCTCTTCTTCTAGTTCTTCTTGACTTGGTAGGAGCTTGTAACTCTTGAAATTCCTGTTCCCTGGTGTAGATCTAGTTCTTCTTAAGAATCTTTTAGGAGAAATGGAAAATAGAAAATGATCCAACTTTCTTATTCAGGCCCTCCTTCTAACACCAACCTATTGATGGTGTTTTCTAAACATCAACAACTCAGACAAGATACAAGTATCCTATCTCTCTTGAAAGGAAAATCTCTATCAAGAAGCCTCAAGAGATAACCCTGAGCTCTCTAATGTCAGGTCTTGAAAATGCAAAAAAAAACTCAGTGATAATGTGAAAATGTTGGTAATCAAAAGGGGCCTTACAAAAAAAATGTTGAATCTTAGAAATTATCAAATTTTCAATGTATTGATACTTTGATCCTAAATTTAACACAAATGATAAAGAAATAGCAAAAGATGAGGGTTTAAGATGGATTCTAAGATTAAAAATACTCCTAAGATCCACAATGCAAAAGGAAAACACTTGAAACAGACCAATCCCTTCAAACTAATTTTTGCTTAACCCAGATCTTGTCTGTAATCTTACAAGAACAGTGCAATCTTCTAAGGAATTAAATATTTTCAAATTATGAACATTCACTCTAATGAACAAAAATTCACAATTGAACTAAGCACATGAATATTAGGTCCAGGCTAACTTTTTAAAGCAACTCACAATCATCCAGTTGCAAAAAGTATGGACCTAGGATTGCTACAACACCTTAAGCATCAAACCATGAACACCATTGTATCACATCTAACATTAAATTAAACATATATCAAATATTTCTAAGCAATATTCAAAGATAGAATAAAAATAACCATGCAAGATAAGCCAACACAAAAGAGATCACCAAAGCACAATGTCTACAATTGTATTGAATTATCCATTAACAACAACAATTCTAATTTTCTATGATAGTACTTGCTTCATATATTAACTCCTAACTCTAAGATTTCTCTTAACTTACTTCAAAAGCTAACTCTTTTCTAATTGTCTATTCTCTATCTAACCTTAAAAATGTGGTAGGATGCCATATTTATAGAGTTTCATAACATGTCGGCCGAATTAGGGTTACAAAGAAGGTCGGCCACAAATAGGTCAGCCTAGAAATTTCTTAAATAAAATAAAATATAAAACATTAAATATTAGAGGCTCTTTCTAGGTCGGCTTGGAATCTCCAATGCACCTCGATCCGATGCTCATGAAGGATGAAAGAGGAATAATGGGAGGCACAAATTTTGAAGCAATCATTCATTGACAGGCCCCTATGTCCTTATCTTGACCCATTTCATCTTGCACCCTAAGGAAAATTCCATCTAGGTCGGCCAAAGGAGTAATCAACACTTTGACTCTCCTCTCCATAGATTTGATTTCCTCCCTTGATTGCTTAATGACCTTATCCCATTCCACCTTGAGATCCTGATATTTCTCCATAATAGCAATGTAGGTGGATGCATCATCTAAGTGGTGAGCTATGAAAGGACCATCATAAATTGGGGCATACACCTCATGCCACCATTTCCTTAATTTCTCCAAGGTCAAATGCTTAGATGCAAATTTTTTCCTCCTAGTCATGATCCCAAAGAATGAAATACATTTTTTGTATCATTTAATGTATTTCCTACCTATTTCCCTTGCTTATGAATTCTCTTCAGAACCTTCTGCTTAATTTGCGATGACTCATACCACTCCCAAGGTTCTAAAACTTTTGAAGAAGACATAATTCCATCACTCAACAATTTCTCCTCTATGTACTCCATGATGGTCTTCAGCTTGTAGGAGGAGGTCTGTATCAATTTTTCTTTCCCCAACAATTTCTATAGCCACACAAAGTATTTCTGTGCATCACCACAAGTGGAAAATATGTCTTTAATCATAATATCTCCTCAGTGTCCTACTCCTTGTAGCCATTCATGGGTGGCCTTTGTGGATGCCTCCATCTTCTCAAGCTTGGAAAATGCCTCCTTAGGTAGTAATCCTTCAAGAGTCACTCCCTCACTTCCCATAGCCTACAGATATTTCATCAAGTGTTGCACATATCTATATACATCATTCAATTGTTTCTGCAACCTTTCCTTCTCCTCTGTCTCTTTATCCAACCTCATTGTTGATCATGTTTTTTGCATAGCAACAACTCAGATAGAATATAATATCCTATCTCTCTTGAAAGACAAATCTCTATCAGCAAGGCTCAAGAGATAACCCCAAGGTCTCTAATGTCAGGTCTTGACAATGCATAAAAAACTTAGTGATAAAATGTGAAAATGTTGGTAATCACAATGGGACCTTACTACAAGCAAAATACTGAATCAATTTTATTAGATCTAACAATCTGATGATACTTCAATCTCGGATCTAGCCTAGTAATCAAAGAAATAGAAAAAGATAAGGGTTTTATAGAGATTTCTAAATCTAATACTACTCCTAAGATTAATAATGAAAATAACCAACACTCGAAATGGACCAATCCCTCAAAACTGATCTCTACTTGACCCGGATAAATTTGCAATCTCACAAAAAATAGTGCAATCTTCTGAGGTGTTAATATTTTCAAATCATGAACATTCATTCAACAACCCTATTGCAGTTGAAATGAAAAAATCCTCACAATCGAACTAAGCACACTGAATATGAAGTCCAGGCTAACTTTGCAAAGCAACTAACGATCAATTGGTTGTGAAAAGTATGGACTGAGGGATTGCTGCAACATTCAAGTATCAAATCACAAACATTATTGAATCAAATATAATCTAAATATTAAGCTTCTCAAAATTTTAAAGATAGAATAATAAGAACCATGCAAAAAAAAAAGAAAACAAGTATGGCACCAAATCACAATGTCATTTCTTGTATTCAAATTGTTCACTGTAGCAACAATTCCAGCTTTCTATTACAACATTTGCTTGAGAGCAACTACTTGCTAAATTGCTTCTAACTATTTCTCTTTATTCTACTTCTATCTTCTGACCCTTTCTATTATTTCTTACTATTTCTAACCTTTCTAACCCTTTACCAATGAGGCAGAATGCCAAATATATAGAATCCCTAGAAAACCCGTCGGCCAAGCAAGAGCTTGCAGCCATAACTAAGCACCACCAACCAACCAAGAGAAAGTCAAACTAGAACGAAGGAATGCATTAAATGTGCGAACTACACCTAGGTCATCCTAGGATTCTCAATGCATCTCTGACCAATGCCAGGTATGATAATGGGGAAGCACAAATCCCAAAGTAGTTGGGCATTAACTGCCTTCCCCTTTGTCTCTATTATGATCCAACCCTTCATGAACTCTCAAAAGCATCCCATCCAAGTCAGCTACTGGTGGCAGAGGCAAAACCCTAAGTTGATTCTTAATGGATGCAATCTCTTCTCTTGACCTTTTGACCGACTTATCCCAATCCACCTTATATGTCATATATTTATCAATAACTATGAGGTAGGTGGCTACAACATCCAACTGGTGCTCAAAGATGGAACTATCATCAAGTGGTGCATAAACATCCTACCACCAATTTCTTAACTGTTCCAAACTCATACTTGGGTGTGATCTTCCTTCTTCCTGTCATGATTTCAAAGAAGGAAATGGAGCCATTATGTACACCACTCAGGGTATCATCAATCTTTCTTCTTCGTTTATAAATCTTCTTCAACACCTTCTGCCTAATCTACAATGCCTCATACCATTCCCACAGTTCGACAGCTCTAGAGGAAGGAAGAATTCCATCACTCACCAACCTATCCCGGGTGTACTCCATGATAGTTTTAGTTTTTTTCAGAAGGAGATTCGTATTTCCTTTATCTTGCACCAACACCTGCTTCAACCACTCCATCATCCTTGCAGCATCCTTTCCAGTTGAAAAAATATCCTTGATAGCCTCATTACCCTTGGTTCACACGCCTTGCAACCAATTTTTAGGGGCAAGAGTGGAAGCCTTCATATTTTCTAGATCGGTGATGGTCTCTTGAGGTAGAGGATTTGCAGCAGAGGAAGAAGGGTTAATGGACTGCAATGGTTTCATTAAGTCTTCCAAGCATTTCTTGAGATTTTCATTTTCTTTCTTTAGCTCCTGCTTGGTCTTCATTTCATTCCTCAATCTACCCACAATAACTACACTAGATCCCTCATAATCTTCAATTTCCTGCTTGACTGATGTATGATGCAAGAGCATCCAATGGTGTAAGGGCAATCTTGCATCGCCCAAAAATAGTTAAATTTCAAGTTTCTTTGTTTTTAGATGTTTTTACATTTTTGGATACCCTTTTCGTCATAATGAAATTCCCAATTTACAATTTTTATTTTCTATTCCTGGGTGGAAAGATATTACAGTTTTAGTTTCCTAGATTTGCACCTAAAAATCTTCCGAGTTAGATTTGAGGCACTTATAATTCCTGGAATGGCCCTAAAACTTTCCAAAATTGATGTAGCAGATTTTGAGTGCATTATTGACTTCGTGACCTTTCCAATGGTTCAAATGGTTCGCAAATCGGAGTCCCGGAGCAAAAGTTATGGCCCCGAGAAGTTGGCGCACTTTTTAGAAGATACAATTGCAAATGTTCTTTTGAAATTTGAACTTCAAGTTGTAATTTTTGGCGCCAAACCCCCTAAACTCAAATTTAAATGTTGTTTTGGCTCCAAACTAATGAGTAACTCTATTTATGGGCGGGTTTCTAATTTTTGGGTAACTTTTTTTGGGGACAAGCTCGCATATTGCGAAAGGGTTATTTTGTAGCTTTCTATAACTTGCATGTGTTGTAGAACTTGGGGATTTGAGATCCTCTGCATGTAAGAAGCTCCATTTTCTAAATAATAAAATTGTTCTCTTGTTTGTGGGTTACTTTCTAAGTCTCGGGTTGTGCCCTCATCAAGTGGTATCAGAGCTTGTTTTCTTGAGCATGTGAACATATCGCCGATCGTGAGACAGTTTGCGCCAAGACCGTGGCTATGGGTTCAAGATCTTTAAGATGACTCCAAGAGTGATTCCTGGTAGGCATGGTGGTGCTAGAGGTGGCAGAAATTCTGGTGGAAGAGATCCATTGGTGGCCGAGGGTTTCAAAGCCCTCCAAAGATAAATTGATGCATTGCAGGAACAAATGAGAAGAGGGTTGACCTAGGAAGGAGAGAAGAAAGTGAAGACGAAGAAGAGGTGGAAGATTCAGACATAGAAGAGGAAGAAGAAGTGATTGATTGAGATCAGATGCAACTGATAAGGGCCATTTCAAAAATTAGAAAAAGACCCAGAATAGAAGTCCCTAGTTATTTTGGAGGTTTGAACTCAGAAGAGTTGATCGACTAGATCAATGAGCTAGAAGAGTATTTTGAGTATGAAGAAGTAGAGGACCCAGACGTTGTTTGGTAAAAAGAAGCTTACGGGTTACGCCAATATTTGGTAGAAAGAGGTCCGCTGAGAAATCGATAGGAAAAGGAAAGACTACATTAGACTGCATGCAGAGAAGCTAAAGAAGCAGCTCATACCCCAGAGGGCTACTTGTTAGATCTTGAAGAAATTGTAAGCAATAAAGGTGTAAAATGATTCCAGGATAATATAATCAAGATTTTCACAAGATAATCATCGTAATCCATCACATAGAGGCCATAAGGAGAAGGTAGCCTGATATCTTAATGGGTTAATGCACTAAGCATTTAGGGAGGAGTTAAGCCTAGTCGGAATGACCACCATCAGGATGTGCATCAATTCTGCTCCTCAAGGTGCAGCGAGAAGAGATATCAAGTTTCCACAATCCATAATTATGAATCAATTTTGCTTCTGGTTTTGATTGTGTTTGAGTTTTTTGTCATCAACATTTCAGATCACACTCCATGATCCATCATTAGGATGAGAGAGAGCATAAGGAAGAGAAATGAATTGTTGCAGACCCAAACCACCTAAAAAGGAGAGAAGCCTAATAAAAGATTTGATGGCAAAGCAAAGGGAGGGAGGGAGGTCAAAAGCGTATGGTAGTGGGGAAGCACTCTCGTGAGGTTGAAAGATTACGAAAATAAAAAGTGAAGATGTAAAACAGTCGTAAAGCTAAAAAAGAATATGTAATCTCTACCCACCATGATCAAAACAAGCAGGATCAAAGAGGGGTAGAGGACTAGAAGATCCGAAAAGAATCTAGAAGAGGTGGTTTCAGAGGAACTCTGTTTCCATTGTGGCGGAAGAAGGGCAATTCTGTTTCCCTATGAATATCCGGCCAACATCATGGCACAATAAACAAAAAAGTACGGGTTGTCATGGAAGAGTTGCAATACGTAGATGAGGAAGTTTCTTCAACTGGCATCTCGTGATGATGCAGAAGGGGAGAAGCCCTAAAGTGGTCGTAAGAGTCCCAGTGGATCAAGAGAAAGAGCCAAAACAAGGAAGAATCGCTTTGGTACCAAGATGCAAGTGTGTTGATAAATGCTTAGATGTCATTATTAATGTTGTGGTTAAACCAACAATCTAGTGTCTAAAAAGATGTAGGAAGTTGAAGCTGAAAAGGGAGAGAGGCATCCACAATATCCACATCGCGATACTCTACTGTAGAAACATCTACAATGTTTTGGTCGTATGAGCAACGCCCTGTAAAGTTCAAGATCGAAGCTATCGGATGAGGTACTATGTGATGGTCATCCCTATGGATGTCATACGCTAGTTTGGGGAGGTCGCGGGCAGTTCGATAGTGAGTTATGTACTACGATGGCCATGCAAACACCACCCCTCTCGATGAAGGATGGAGTTCATGTTGAAGCCCCAAGAATGATGAAGAAAGGTATAGTGCTAGGGATTTGTTTTGTTGATGGAAGGAAATTTAGAAGGCATGAAGCATGAGCGTATGTGTTATGCATTAATTCCTAGAATGGATAAGGAAGATAGTGAGAAGGTGCCACTAGAAGTTTCTGGACTATTAGATAAGTTTTAGGAGATTATTTTTTATAACTTACTTGAGGGTTTACAACCAATGAGGAAGATCATCAGGGATTGACTTGATCTCATGGAGCCAAGCCCAAATAAGCTCTCATGAACACCTTAGGAAAAGAGGAGTTGGAATGCATAAAGTTCTAAGAGTTGTTTGAGAAAGGGTTTGATAACGAGAGTTTGAGTCCATGTGCGGTACCTGCAGTACTAGCATCAAAAAAGGATGGGGAGTGGAGGATGTGTACAAATTCCTGAGCCACAAACAAGATAACAATCAAGTATAGATTTCCCCTGCCAAGGATGGATGACCTGATGGACTGTTTGAGTGGAGCTCAGTACTTCACAAAGATTGATCTGAAGAGTGGATATCACCAGATCCAGATTTGAGAGGGAGATGAATGGAAGACCGCCTTCAAGACCAAAGAGGGCCTGTACGAGTGGTTAGTCATGCCTTTTGGGCTAACCAATACACCGAGCACATTCATGCGACTCATGAACGAGGTACTAAAAGAATTTCTGGGAAGTTTTGTTATTGTGTATTTAGATGATATTTTGATTTTCTCAAGAAGCATTACTGGATGAAAGCATCCTGACATATTCTGGAGAGCTCCTTTTGAGGTAGTTAGTAGAAGTAGAGAAATTGTTGATTTAACGCGAAGTGCTCTTTCGAAGAGGGAATTTGAAGTGGCCCTTGGGGTTTTATATTGTCCTTTAAATAGAAGGTCTCAAGATGGACCCCAGAGGGTGAAGGCTGGTCAATGGCCTGCCCAAGAACCCGCTAACGAGTGAGTATCTTTCTATGATTTGGCTGGGGTTTCTAAAAAAAATTATTAGGAACTTTAGTAGTATTTCAGGACCCCGACCAAAACAATGAGAGGGGATGAAAAGAATTCATGGAGCACCGAGCAAACAAAAAGTTTTGAAATTTTGAAGCGCATGGTGATAGAGCAACCCGTTTGAATTCCCGATTCACCAAGGTGTCGTGGATTGTGATGCCACCATGTGCCATTGGAGGAGTGTTAATAAGAAGGTAAGCCCATTGTCTATTTCAAAGGAAAAAGTTGTATCGATGCCAAGAGAAAGTATTATTTATATGATCGAATTTTATGCAATAGTTCAAGCATTAAAGAAATGGAGATATTATTTGTTGCCAAAGGAATTTGTTCTATATACCGATCATCAGGCCTTGCAGTACCTAAATAGTCAGGGAAAATTAAATTAGAGGTATATGAAATGGGTAGAGTTTTTGAGTTACAACTTTGTTTCTTTGAAACATGGCATGTGGTCAAATAGTTGCGATGTCTTTTAAGTAGGGAGGTATACACATTTACAAAGATGATTAGTGGCTGGGTTCAACAACCGGCACCCAGATACATAAGATCTTAATTTTGTAGAGGTTTGGAAAGCCGGTAAGGGACCCTCAAGGCTGGCCGTGACAGGCCGGGATTATAATCCGTGATTTACATGTTACTTTGGCGGAAAGCCAATTGTGTATCCCGAGGGAGTTCCATGAGGGAGAACCCGGCGCGAGAAGAGTGAGGAAATGGCGGTGGTCATTCTAGCATGGCACCATCGCCATTATCGAATATTACATGCCCAGCCCCGCTGATGCAGCCGCTCGCAAAGCCGGTGCGGTATGTTAGACGGCTGTGCTGAGCAAGCCGTAATATAGTACGGCATCGTACCCCTACCTATACCCAGAGAGAGGGCTGGGCCAAATTCTTTGGAGGATGGGTGCGGATCTTGTTCTTGGTTTGCCAAGGACGCGAAAAGAGGGAAAATACGATTCAAATATTTGTGGTGAAGGATGTTTTTGAAGATGGCAGCCATTTCAATTCCATGCTAGAAGACCCGCTGATGCGCCATTGTTTAATTTTATTTTTCAAAGAGGCAGGGCTACATAGTCTGCCAAAGAGTATAGGTCTCATGATCGTAGAAACAAATTTGTTGGGTAACTTTGGGAGGACCTTAGAAAATTTTGGAAGATAGAGTTGAGTTCAGTTCGCGACACCATCCACAAACCGATGGGCAGACTGAGGTTGTGAATAGAAGTCTGGGTAACCTACTAAGATGCTTGGTAGGAGATAAACCCAAGGGATGGGACTTGATCTTACCCCAGGCAGAATTTTCTTACAACAATTTTGTCAACAAAAGCAACGATCACTATTCCGGAAGCCAGGTACATGAGGCCCTGCAATCACCCGCATTCAGCGGAAGATGGACCAAGAGAAGAAAATAAGTGCTAAATCCAAAAGATTTTGTAGCAACACATCAAGGATATACATAAGTGTATGGCAAAACGAGAAGCACGCGATGAACATGTAGTATAAGGGCCAAGGCAGACTCATAAAGAGGTTGCAGTTTCAACTCCGGTGATGAAGTGATGGTCCACTTGAGGAAAGAAAGGTTTCCGCAAGTAAATACAAATGAAATTGTGCGATGAAAGGTGGTTTAGTCCCTCATAAATTTTAGTTAGTACATTCAGCAATGCATATGAGGTAGAGTTTCCCATGATTCAAACATTTCCGGGTGTTCAACATTCTCGTGATTTGATAGAGTATCATGAAGGTGGCATGAGGAAGTACCAATGATGGAATAGTGTGGGATTTAGCACCTACTCTTAAAAAGGAAATTGAAGAAATCTGATAGTCGTGGTATAAGGGGAGTACTTAGGAACAGGGTCACTTCAAATTACCCCACGGTTCCATGCATATCCAAAGGTGGCGGTAAGCAACTTGCACCCAAAAAATAGCTAAATTTTAAGTTTCTTAGTTTTTAGATGTTTTTACATTTTGGATACCATTTTGCAATGGAAATTCCCAATTCTATGGTTTTATTTTCTATTCCCAAGGGAAAGATATTGTAGTTTTAGTTTCCCGATTTGCACTTGAAAATTTTCTGAAAGTTAGGATTTGAGTAAGTAACTTAGAGTTCAAATGGCTCTTAAAATCCTTTCCAAAATCGGCCAGAAGTATATTTTGAATGGGATTATTGACTTCGTGACCTTTCCAACTATCTAGCTTCACTTAATCAGAGTCTCATCAAAAGTTATGGCCCCTTTGAAGTTGGCTGGCGACTAGAAAATACAATCGTAAATATTCTTTTTTGAATTGAACTGTTGTAATTTTTCAAAACCAAACTGCCTAAACTCAAATTTGAATGTTGTTTTGGCTCCAAACTAATGAGGAGCTCTATTTATGGGTGGGTTTCTAATTTTTGGGTAACTTTTTTTGGGGACAAGCTCGCATATTGCGAAAGGGTTATTTTGTAGTTTTCTGTAACTTGCATGTGTTATAGAACTTGGGGATTTGAGATCCTTTGCATGTAAGAAGCTCCATTTTCTAAATAATAAAATTATTCTCTTATTTGTGGGTTATTTTCTAAGTCTCGGGCTACGCCCTCATCAATGTAGGTCTTGTTGGGACTGTAAAAATCTGATGATTTTACATATTGATTTTACTCATAAAATTTTTAGATTCATCCTACCATGTGCATATTCTACCCATTTTTTTCCATGTGGTTTCATTGTTTCCATCCAGTTGTGTATTTTGTACATTCTGGTTCCTATTAGCGTGAGTTCATTAGTTTCCCCCCAATCCATGTTGCGTTCTCTGCTAGCAAACGTCTATGTTGCCTATCAACAAGATGATTTTGACATCATGGTGAATGGATTTCATCTTCTAGCAATTATCGGCATGACAGTTTCATTGTTTCAATGACAAGAAGGATTCATATCGGCAAGAGTTAAGGGCTTCGATGAAAGGTCATAGCAAATGTGATATGTCTTACCGATTTGCTCGTGTGGATCTACTTTGGCCAGAGTCATAATATTCGACAAAGTGTCTTGGTGAGGTCTTCTTGTCTTGCCGACCAATGGTGGATAGATTTCTTATCGGTGTGAGTTATTGAATTTCAGAGGGAGGTCTTAGTGAACTCAAGGGTGTCTCACTGACCGAAAACTATAACATACACTTTGGTAAGACTTATGAGCTTTGGTGTTAAGTCTTGGCAAGCCCGTCAGGTCTTGCAGACAAGGTATAACGACTGGCTTTCGGTGAGAGTTTTGTGTTGTCTTGGTGAACAGGTGTGTGCTCAGGGTGTTTCAGTATGACATAAGGTAATCTACATTAGGTCTCCCTGACTACTAGAAGTTACAACGACATACATAGACAGATGGACTCATCGGCAGGAAAAATCATATGTCTCGGCATCCAATATGTATCATGTGGACTTTTGATGAAACATGGGGCAATCTATATAGCATCTCCCCGATTATATGTTGTCTTGGTGAATAGGTGTGAGCTTAGGGTGTTTCGGTATGACATAAAGCAATCTACAAGATTTTTCCTTGATAGTTTGAAGTTACTATGAAATATATGGGGTGAATGGTGCATTGGTGAGAAAACCTAATGTCACGGCGATGCACATGATTGATGAAGTCTTTCGGTGAAACGTGGTATGCTCTGCGAGAGGTCTTGCTAATGTTAGAATCTTACGGCGAAAGTGAACAACACAAAGAACAGAGGAACATGGGATGACTAACGATTGATGATTGAATTTCCTTTAGCATACTTTCTAGTTGTCTCAGTGACTGTTCCATTGGCCATTAATAAAGATTCAAACACTGTGGGATGACATATGAGAATTTCTAAATACTGTTGAAGGCCGACATAATTTTCCCAAATACTATGGTTGGCTGACATGAATTTGAAGCGATATGTTTCCTGATGCTGGTGTATAAATATGCACTCCCGATTGTAATTGAAAGATCAAAATTTAGATCAGATCTTAGATAGAGGCAGTAGGTAGAGATGGATACCGTAGAATAAATTTCTTAGAACAGAGACTATGGTGCATGTTTTTCAAATGGCGATTTTAATGAAATTCAGCTGGTGTGGTAGTTTATTTCTGGTGTCAATTGTCTGTTGAATTTATTTAAAAGCATTGCTAAGTTGTCTCCATGTTGATTCTTTCTAGTTGTTTAAATTGATATAACAAGCTTATTTTCAGTTTATCAGTGCACATTTGTTGTATCTGTGTGGTTAATTAACTAGTTCTCTCAAGAAGAGATTAAATCCTTTTAGTTGATCACAGTAATCAGGGAGATTCATTTGGATTATTAAAGTAGAGCTTAGTAGTCATAATCTTGCATGTTTATATAAGTTATAAATAGATCATATGCCAACAATTTGATTTTCTGCTAGAATAAGTTGCCCACTTCTGTTTCTTTTGACTCCGCATACCCAATAAGGCACTGGTCTCTGCAATTTCATCATTTGAATTCATTCAGTTTCTTTACATCTGTTTTACATTTGTTAATTGAGCACTTTAGGATTTAGATCAGAGGATTGTTATTGCTATCAAGTTTGGTTTCATTTGTTCACTTCCATCTGCCATTGTGGAAAAATCATTGTGCAAGAAAGATAATCATAAGTCAAGTCTACTTCATTTAGAAAGGTACACCCACCTAGGATTAGCAGCACCTAAAGAGTAGAAGGTTGAATTCTTTCAACCTTGTCTATTACCCTAAAACGTATCAAGAGATTGGCAGCCTCTTGAGGTATCTTTACCTGGATTTTTTAGAGCTAACAAATTGGTGACTCCACTAGGGACTATATCAAAAAATTCAGTTGAAGACAATCATATAGAGTCAGTGAAGAGAAGATTTGTAATTTGAGAAGTTTCAGGTGATCCCACTAGGGAAATCATAAAAAAAATCATTTTCTTTTTTTTGGAAAAGTTGGTGGTGACTCTGAAAAAGGTTTGATGAAGAATGGAATTTGTGTATGGAACAAATGAGTACACAAATGAATGCAAGTATTGGATTCCTCAAATGCTTGATAGTACAATTGGAAATTCTCACAATGGAGGCAATGCTTATCATGCACAATAGCGTACATACTCACCACAGCCACCTCATGGTCAGCAGTATGTGCCATATCATCATACACAACACTATGGTTTGATGTACCAGCATCAGTACCCACCTGGCACCCCCCTCATCAATACACAATAATTATTAGAATGTTTGATTTGGCAGGGATTCAATTATCCCCTTATCCAATGGATGGAAATTGGAGAGGAATTGTTCCAAAGTTTACAGGGAGTGATGCACTTACCGCTTAAGAGAATTTAAGAAGTTTCAATGCTTTCATCCAAGATTTGGGTGTGCCATATGGATATTTACACATGAGGCTATTCATGATATCACTTGTTGAAGACGCTAGGGATTGGTTCAACAGCCTACCAGTTGTCTCTATTGATTCTCTCCAAGGATTTCAAGATCAATTCCTTGAGTAATTTGGGAACCCAAGTGCACTAGATGCTGCTCTTCATGAATTAATATGGATTCAGAAATATCAAAATGACACAATTTATGATTTTAATCAGAGGTTCAATAAATTGTAGAATAAGATACCTCATGGATAAAAGTTGCCAGATTCTATAGCATTGAGTGTTTATTTGAATGCATTTGATCCTAAAACAGGATATGAATTGAGAAATAGATTACCAAGAGATTTGGTTGAAGCACAAAATATAGCACTGACAATTAAAAACAATAGGAGGGCTATAGGGATAACGAATAAAAGAGACAACCCTAAGGTTCCTTAGCAAAGCAGAAATTATCAGTACAGATAGGAGAATACATATAGGAATGAAAGGCCAAGGTTACATGACATGCCTTATAATATAGACTAGTAGGACAAAAAACCTATAACAACTAGGCCTGGAAACAAGGAAGCTCCTGATCCATTGACAAAGAAGGGAACCTATATGGTAAGTAACAATTATTTTTGTGAAGTTTGTGATATGCCACATTCCCCAGATTATTGTTTTGTAGCCCAAAGAATGCAAGAGGAGGGAATGTTGATGGGAAACAATATAGAAGATCACACAGTATATTGACTTCAAACACTTTTCATCATGTTGTGGAGAGGTACTCATCTTCAGAGGATGAAGGTTATCAGTATAATGTATCAAATCAGAAATACAATATCCATATGGGTGAACAACATGTCCTTTCTGACTCTGAAGAAGATTATACAGTGCCACATTCTGTTGAGGTTCCTACTCAATGCAGTACTAAAAGACTTACTAAGGAAGAGATAAAAAAACTGAACTTGAGGATTTTGATATACAGTCAAGGGATTCTTCTACCTCTTATGAAGATCAGGATGAAGAGGCAGTGGGAAATATTGATCCATCTGATAGTAGGTATACAATACCTCTAACTGCACTTGAAAGCTACAAAGATACAACTGATATAAAAGAGGTTTGTACATTTGATAATAGTTTCCAAACTTTTTCAAATCCGTTGTATGATGAAGTTTTAAAAGAAGATCAGATGATATTTTGTGGAGGTATGCCCATGAATGAACTTCAGGTATTTTCAAATCCATTTATAAGAAAGAGGAGATAATTTCAGACAAGCAAAATGATGGAATAAATGACTGCGCTAAAAATGTTTTTGATTTCTCATTCTCTGATGGTCTTGGATTTCTTTTTGATGATGACAAAAATGAAGAATATAACTATAGTGATGAAAATGTTGAGACTTGTTCGCTCAGCAATGGACATATTTTAGATTTGTTAATTCCTAAATACCAGGGATGTGCACATGAGGGTGACCTTGAAGATTTGTGTCTAGCTTACATTTCTTTTAACAGTGAGAGATCTTTGTGTAAAGATTTTTATGACTCCCAGTGCATTTCTTGGAGTGATGGTGAAACTTTTGGTGTTGATCAAAAGATTGTTTCCATTTAGGATGAGGTATGTGATTTTGAAATTCCTAACTCATATCGAGAAGATGTTTATTTGCATGCCAAGGATAATAGAAGTCCAATTTTTATTGGTTCACATATGCATGATACTGGAGATGTGAGCTATAATATAATATTATCTCCAAATGACAATTTGGAAGAGGTGCAAAAGGTTTTAGATTTGTATGTTTCAGACAATGTTGGTCTGACAAAATTTTTTGATTCTCAAGAGAAGTACTTTGATGATGAATTTTCAATGTAGCTGAATGAGTGTTTTATAATACACAACAGTGAGAAAGATAATGAGGAATTTTGCATTGAATATATGTATATTTTGTATGTTGGAGATAACAGTGATTTGTCTGATGATGAAGAATATAAATTACAAAATGGTGTAGGGATTTTGGGCCAAGCTGAGCATAGTGATTCTCTAAAAACTTTCAATGACAGGGTAGATTGTTTGAATGTCTTCAAGAAGAATCTGATGAACTCGAGACAAAGTTAGGTATTTGATAGGGGAAAAGTATGGTTTGAGTTTCAGATCGTAATAGCTCAGAAAAGGTGAAGTTGAAACATAGAGGATTAACTATTGCTAGTGCATGGACAACTCTTGCTTATCCTCTCTAAAATTATTTTCCATGCACAGTAGTTTAGGATTTTGGTCCATCTCCATTTTAAATTCACTTTCCATTCATTTCCATTGCCGTCCACTTCCATTCTGCCCACTGGTTTATCATTTTGTGTTTAGTCTGCTCACCCAAAGATTTTGGATCCTTGCAATGATCTTACTATCATTCATCAACAGACGGAGCCACTGTTAGGTCTATAAAAATATGATGATTTTACATATTGATTTTACTCATAAAATTTCCAGATTGGTCCTACCGTGTGCATATTCTGACCATTTTTTTCCATGTGGTTTCATTGTTTCCATCCGGTCGTGCATTCTGTACATTCTGGTTCCTATCGGCATGAGTTCATTAGTTTCCCCCTGATCCATGTTCCGTTCTCTGCTAGAAAACGTCTATGTTGCCTATTGGCAAGACGTTTTTGACATCATGGTGATTGGATTTCATCTTCTGGCAGTTATCGACATGACAGTTTCGTTGTTTCAGTGACATGAAGGATTCATATCGGCAAGAGTTAAGGGCTTTGATGAAAGGTCATAGCGAATGTGATATGTCTTACCGATTTGCTTGTTTGGATCTACTTTGGCCAGAGTCATAGTATTCGGCAAAGTGTCTTGGCAAGGTCTTCTTGTTTTGCTAATCGACAGTGGATAAATTTTTTATCGGTGTGAGTTACTAACTTTCAGAGGGAGGTCTTAGCGAACTCAAGGGTGTCTCATCGACCGAAAACTATAACATACACTTTGGTAAGACTTATGAGCTTCTGTGTTAAGTCCATGCGAGCCCATCGGGTCTTGTCGACAAGGTCTAATGAATGGCTTTCGATGACAGTTTTGTGTTGTCTTGGTAAATAGGTGTGAGCTCGGGGTGTTTCGGTATGACATAAGGTAATCTACATGAGGTCTCCCCGACTGATGGAAGTTATAGCGACATACATAGATAGATGGACTCATCGGCAGGAAAAATCATATGTCTCGGCAACCAATATGTATCATGTGGACTTTCGATGAAACATGGGGCAGTCTATATAGCATCTCCCCGATTATATGTTGTCTTGGCGAACAGGTGTGATCTCGGGGTGTTTCGGTATGACATAAAGAAATCTACAAGATGTTTCCTCGATAGTTTGAAGTTACTGCAACATATATGGTGCGGATGGTGCATTGGTGAGAAAACCTAATGTCATGGCGATGCACATGATTGATGAAGTCTTTCTATGAAACATGGTATGCTCTGTGAGAGGTCTTGCAGATGTTAGAATGTTATGGAAAAAGTGAACAACACAAAGAACAGAGGAACACAGGATGACTAATGATTGACGATTGAATTGCCTTCGACATACTTTTGAGTTGTCTCAGCGACTATTCCATTGGCGATTAATAAAGATTCAAACACTATGGGCTGACATATGAGAATTTCTAAATACTGTTGAAGGCTGACATAATTTTTTCGAATACTACAGTTGGCCGATATGAATTTGAAGCGATATCTTTCTTGATGCTAGTGTATAAATATGCACTCTCGATTGTAATTGAAAGATCAGATTTCTCATAATAGAGACTATGGTTCATTTTTTTCAAATGGCGATTTCAATGAAATTCAACTAGTGTGGTAGTCTATTTCTGGTGTCAATTATCTCTTGAATTTATTGAAAAGTATTGCTAAGCTATCTCCATGTTGATTCTTTCTGGTTGTTTAAATTGATATAACAAGCTTATTTTTAGTTTATTAGTGCACATTTGTTGTATCTATGTGGTTAATTAACTAGTTCTCTCAAGAAGAGATTAAATCCTTTTAGTTGATCATAGTAATCAGGGAGATTCATCTGGATTATTAAAGTAGAGCTTAGTAGTCACAATCTTGCATGTTTATACAAGTTATAAATAGATCATATGCCAGCAATTTGATTTTCTGCCAGAATAAGTTGCCCACTTCTGTTTCTTTTGACTCCACATACCCAATAAGGCACTGGTCTCTGCAATTTCATCATTTGAATTCATTCAGTTTCTTTACATCTATTTTACATTTGTTAATTGAGCACTTTAGGATTTAAATTAGAGGATTGTTATTGCTATCAAGTTTGGTTTCATTTTTTCACTTCCATCTGCCATTGTGGGAAAATCATTGTGCAAGAAAGATAATCATAAGTCAAGTATTTTTCATTTAGAAAGGTACACCCACCTAGGTTTAACATCACCTAAAGAGTAGAAGGTTGAATTCTTTCAACCTTGTCTGTTACCCTAAAATGTATCAAGAGATTGGCAACCTCTTGAGGTATCTTTACCTATGTTTTTGAGAGCTAACAGGTCCTAGATTGAAAGTTTGAATATTGTAATCATTTCCAACCACATCATCTCTATTTTTATCTAGACCAAGGGTGTCAGTGTGAACAACTCTATAATGAGCTTCATCTCTTTCAATCCTTGAGATCACCCTAGCCTTCTTCTTACCTTTGTCTTTTCCAATCTTAGCTAGTATTGCATCCCAATTCGGTGGAATATCTTCCACAACAACTTGTTTTCTCTTTATCTCTTTGTCTAGCCAACCAAGGACAATGGATTCCAATTGCACCTCAGCCTATTTCTTCTCCTATTGATCCTTAGGTACTTCCTCACTCAAATTTTGTTTATCAGGATTTCCATCCATCTTACTTTCCTCTTCCTCAGCATGCTCTTCCTCTTGTTCAAGTGATGGATCCTTCATTGCCTCTTCTTCCCTTGGAGTTGATTCAACTTCTTCAAATCTAACAAGAGAATCTACATGCGCAACCAAAGGGGACTGCATTACCTTTTCAATTTCTGCCTCTGCACTATGAAGATCACCTTCATTAAACTCCTCTCCCTCAGTATCTGGATAGTCTTTAGCATCCCCTGACTGACTTGGTTTTCTTTTAGCTTCATGAGTGGAAGGCACATCATCATGTTGTTCCTCATGAGAAACCATCAGATGGGGATCAGCCTTAGGCACACTGTCCCTGGGAGAAGGAGTCCTAGACGTCCTTGCATACACCTTGGCCTTCTCCTCCGAACTTTCAACATTTATCACAGGTGGGGAAACTTCTTCCTCCCCACCCTTGGAGCTTGCCTTCTCTAAAATTTTTATGATTCTTCTCCTCTTGGGCACCGACACATCAATTTTAGGATTCTGCCCTTCGATCTCTTTCTGCTCAGACTTCTTAGTTCTTGTCCTCTTCTTAGCCTCTGGCTTTCTCTATTTTTCTACTTCCCGAGCCTCTATTTCTTGAACTCCTTTAATCTTGATTTTGAAAGGAGAATCCAGCTTACCCTTGCCCTTAGGATCCTACTCGATAGATTCCTCAGAGGTGGAGTGGGGATCAAAATCTCCCATCAGAGCATAAGTGCATTGTACACCATTATTTTCTAGCTCCCATAGCTTATGCCTTAGCCACATCCTTGTAAATTTGATAACTGGATCCATTAGTTGTTTCAATTCTATTTGTTCCTCCTCTAACCAATCCACATCACCAATTGGTCTATCCTTTATGGCCTCATACGCATGATCTTGGATCAAGTTTCCATCATCTTCCAATTGATCAGGAACTGCCTTTACATTATACAATCAAACTAACTCAACTGGAAGCCGGGAGAATTTCTTCTTTCTGACCTCGAATTCATCACTGCAGTTGGCCCAGTAGTCCTCCAAGTTCACCTTATGGCTATACTCTCTACTAGCCTTCTTTTGAGCTTCTCCTGTAATATCAAATCTATATCTCTTGGAGTGGAAAGACAAGCCAGGAGTACTCATTTCTTCTTCTGAGGCTTGGGTAGAACCAATGGAAGGACATACCTCTCCAGTGCCGATCCTTAATGGGAAATCTCCACCAAAACCAGTCTTATGTTTGTACCTTTTGACAATAGAATCAAAGTCATAGATCTTCCTAGTTACTTCCAACAATATAGTGTGATCAGTAGGGTATCTTGGAAGTCTATATGAAGCTCTATGGTAGCCATCAATCTGAATATAGGAGAAAGTTGGGAATTGAATAAACCATGCCCCATATTTCTTGATGAGTTCTTTAGCTAGGTCTGAAATCTTGACATGCTCTACTTCCTGAAGCATTCTGGTGATTTACATGGTGAATGCATCGTTCACCCTCCTATAGTCTGAGCTCCCTAAATACAACTGAGGGAAAATTTCATAGATGATATCCTACCTGAAAATTCCCTTTGTATCCAATCCTTTGTAGGGATGAAATCTAGCAAGTGCATAGACCAAATGGGAGGTCATCATGAAGGTCTTTGTTTGCAACACATTGGACAACTGCTTGTGAATTACTTGGCTAATGACTCCTACCCAATGGTAGTTAATCTTCTCTTGCTCCATCCTCACAATCACATGGCACATCCAATTCTCGAACGTTCCAACACTCTTCAATCCCACAACCCTACTAAGAAACATGGTGGCATCATAGTACTGCTTGAATTTTTCTCTAAACAGCTGCTTGGGAAAATTGGAATAGTGAGACTTGGGCTTCTCCAGCCAGGAATTGATAAGATGTTGTGACTTCACAGTCTGTTCATCGTAGAACTTCTGAGCTGCCTCAATGGTTAATCCCACCACATGAGACCTGTCTAGTATATCAAAGTTTTGGGCAATGGAGATCGGGTTGAGATTTGCAACAACTCTCCCTTGAGGACCAATAGTTATTTGTGTATCACTATCATAGTGCCTTGCAAAATTGAGGACCATCTCATAACACTGCACTGTAGAAGGGAAACCAACAACATGTGACAAGCTTGATTCCATCATTCTTCTAGTCACCAAGGGAAGATCCTTGACTGTCATTCTTTCTTTAAATTCTTCATAATCCCATGATTCTACATTTGTATCAATCACCTCCAACCAAAAAGAAGTGATTTTACTCTCAGGGATCCTACTCTTAATGTCCAGCTTAATCTTCTTTGCATCAGACAATGAAGACCGAGCTGCTACCTTGCTTGATTTAGCTTGCACTCAATATGGAAATCATAATAAGAACCACATGAAAGGGAAGGTTAATTTATCAATATATCATTAGATAGAATCTCATGTAACTAAAGTGCTATTAAATCTCATATGAAATGATCACAACAAATTTTGGGTTTCAAGACCATCCACAGAATCTGAGCCAGGGAGGAATTTCGAGAAATTCCAGACCGATCGGATTCCAACGGAATAACTAGGAAACACCCACTTAACCATTAAACCTAATCATTTTTCATCAATAAACCACATGGGAGATCATAAGAAAGCATGAGTAAATCATAAAATGCATTGAAAATCACTAACACATCATGCTATTCCATATTCCTTTACATTTCAACAGATTTCAAGAAAATCCATGAGGGACAGATTCCCACGAAGAACGAGCTAGAGAGGAATTTCTGGAAATTAGAGAGACGCTGAATTTCAGAGAAATCCGGACCTGATGGAAAACCATGGATAAATTAAAACTCTTAACCAATGCAAATTCTGGGAATGAGGGTTTCGGCAAGAGTCAGTCATCTCGCTGAGAAGTCTTGGTAGCTTTTGGGAGATCACACCAAAGTCTGTCATCGGAAGAGGTTTGGGCAAGACCTGGTGGTATCGGTGTAACTTCTCACTGACTGGCGATATAGAAAATATACCAATATGACCAAAGGGTAGTCAGGGTAAGGTACTGGTGAATCCTTCTTGTCTCACCAACTTTTGGGGTCTAAGCAAACACTTCGGCTAGACCAAAGTTTCTTGATATGAGGTCTCAATGAAGTTGCAGTGTCTTGCCGACTAGCGATAGGTTTGAATTCGGCCAGAGGTCTCGTCGACCATGTAATTTTTTGCTGATATGAAGTCCCATCAGCATTACCTCTTGCCGACAACATGTGGTCTCCCTGAAAAAAGATTTGAGCTCACCAAGAAAGGAAGGCGTCGCCATAAGGTCTTGGTGACCACCGGTGGTCTCGCCGAAAGCGAAGGTCTCGACAAGAGTTGTGAGCTCACTGAAAGGTCTCACAGAAGGACAGATGTCTCAGCGAAGCAAATGAATAGAGCTCAACGAAAGCAGAATGCATTCAGTGAAAGGTCTCGCCGAAAGTGAAGGTCTCAGTGATGGAACATGAACTTAGGAAGGCTTCTTTGGCGAAATATAGGGTGATCGATATGACATCTCCCCAACTTTGAAGGGTCACAGTGAAGAAAATTCAAAAGGGACGGAGAGTCACAATTTTACCCAAACACTGAATCAATCATGAATTTCAAAACTTAACTCAGGACAAGTCAGGGATGGACCTTTCATATATTTTCTTTACCTTCTAGGTCAATTTTAAGATGAAATAACCTGACATGGAATTGCTCTAGGTTTGAAACCCTATTCATCCGCCATTAGTGCATAGGCAAGCCCAGAATTCAGTTGTTTCAACTACTAAGTCATTACTAGGGTTTAATAATTACTCTCAAGCAAGATTCATCAAAATGTAGATAGATAAATGAGCTCAAAACTCAACTAGGAGATGACAAATAACGCAATACTGAACAACCCTAGCATGAAATGATCAAATACATAGGAATTCAAATCCAACAGGTTCTCATAACATCAACGTTCCATTCATAATTCTCAATCAGAGGCAGGGCAATAAAAACATAGCATTGTGACATGGGAGTCGATCTCAGAAGTAGCAAACGCGAAGCCCAATGACGTCCACAAAGAACAGAGGCAAGAACACATAAGAAATCTCCACTTAAATCCACAATTCATGACCCAAATGCCCAAATCCAACAAAAAACTCTAAGGATGCAGTCCTCAACTCAGACAATAGCAAATAGTAAGCATGATGGCACAAAAGATCCCAGAAATCAAGTTAAATATATCCTTCAAAGCACGCACGAAGCCATCAATTCAATCGATAGGACGGCCAAAAAACCCAGGAAGCTAATGAAAGGGTGGAATCCAAGAAAATACAGCCCACGCAAAAATCCATGAATACCGAAGATCCCCAAACAACAAGGTCCAGCTAGAGTCCAAGCGGGATCTGGGAAAATCCGACCAGGGTGGAAAATCCTGAATCTGAGTAAAAACCGAAAATTTGTCCAGAACTTAGGATTTTCAATAAATAACTTAGGGGAGACACCTAGGAAATCAAAATAAACTTTAAAGCACATGCTAAGATAAGACAAAACCTCAAAAAAAGAAAGGGCCAAAAAACCAAAACCGAAAGGAAAGAGGGTCCCTGGCTTCAGCGAGGCGTGTGTGCGAAAATTGCACAACACTCATTAGGATGGCTTCAGAGGACTCTTGGAACTCTTCTTTCTCCTAATCTTTTCTCATGGGCCCCAAGTTCAGTGTTTCAATTCTATATTCCTAAGGAGTGATCTCACCTTTGTTCTTGTCTGTTGTAGGGGTAGCAATATGAAAGACCCTGTTGTTTGATTCATCTCTAGTGAATTTGGAAATCACCTTTTCCTTCTTCATTTTTCCCTTCCCAATGTTGGCCAGTAATTCATACCAGTTGGGAGGAGTATCATCCACAACTATCTAGTTACTCTTCAATATCTCACTTAACCAACTATGAGAAGTGACACCTGATTGTTATTCATCCTGCTTCTCTTTTCCAAGTTGATCTATGGAGGAATCAACATTCACACCTTACATTGTAGAGACCTATTCACCTTGGTCCTCTTCTTTATTTGCTTCTTCATTATTTTTTTGGTTCTGACTTTCTTCTTGATTTATTGTCTCTATCACCACTTGAATTGGAGGAGTTCTCTCATGTGCCTCTTCCTTTTCCATAGATTTCTCTTCTTCATCTCTAGCTAGTGATTCTTCATAGGATACCAAGGAGGACTATAGGATGTCAATTTTTTCCTCTGCATTGTGGAGATCCCCAACATGGAATTATTTTGTCTCCTCACCTTGGCATGTTTCCTCAAAAACATCCTCTGTTTGCTCCTTCTCTTCATCATGCAACTCCTATGTTGAAGGAGGGGCAGGAGTGTCTTCTTGTTGTGCAGCAAAAATAATTATAGCAGCACCCTCTTTCACCAGACTTTCTTTAGGGGATGGAGTCCTAACCTTTCTAGAATAAACTTGTGTTTTCTATCCAAAGCTCTCCACATCTACCACCTGTGGTCCTGTATCTTCACCTTGTCCCTTAGGTTTCCCACTTTGTTTTCTTTAAGTTTTGACTACTCTTCTTCTTTTGGGCACAAGGACACTATCTTTTTCCTCTTCTTCCTCATGCTCTTCCTCTTGAGTAGATACTTTCTCCTTCAAGGCAAGTTTCCTTTTCTTAGCAATTGGCTTCCTTTTCTTCTCTTCCTTGGATTATATTTGAATACATTTGATTTTTATTTTGAAGGGAGAATCCATCTTTTCTTTACCCTTTGACTCTTTCTCATCTTCTTCATAAGTGGATTGGGACTCTAGACTTCCCATCAGATCGTATGTGTACTCCTTCCCTTCATTGTCTAACTCCCATATCTTATGTTTGAGCCACAACTTAGTATATTTAATAACAAGAGCATTGATTTGCTCCAACTCTATCTTTTCCTCCTCAAACCAGTCAATTTCACCAATTGGCTTATGTTTAATAAGCTCATAATCATGGCTTTGGATCACTTCCCCATCATCATCAACCTAATCTTCGATGGCCTTAATTCTATACAACCTAATTAAATTGGCTAGCAACCTAGAGAATTTATTTCTTCGGACCTCAGACTCATCTTTGCAGTTGGCACAATAATCCTCAATGTCATCTTTATGTCTAAATTCTTTGTTGACCCTCTTTTGGGCACTACTGGGACTGTAAAAATCTGTTGTTTTTACAAATTGATTTTACTTATATATTTCCAAATTGGTCCTACCGTTTGCATATTTTACCCTTATTTTGCCATATTGCCCCATTGAATCCATTGGGTCATGCATTTTCCATGTTGCTGTTCCTATCGGCATAAGCTCATAGCTGTCTCCCCGACCCACAATGAATTTCTACTAACATATGTTTGTTGCAAGCATATCAGTGTGACGATATCAGGATCTCCCCGATCCATTTTTTCTGACAAACATTTGTGTTTCCTATCGAAAAGACGTTTCTGATGTCATGGTGATTGGTTTTCATCTACTGGTAGTTATTGGCATGACTTTCACGTGGTTTCGGCGACAGGAGGATACATATATTGGCAAGAGTTTGGGCGTCGATGTAATGTCACAGCGAGATTGTTTTATCTTACCAACCAGTGAAAGAAGATGCCTATCGGTGTGAATCTTTGCATTAGTGTAAGGTCTTACCGAATTTAAATTGTCTTACTGACTATGTGAACAAATGTTGTTTCAGCTAGACTAAGCGATATTGGTGTTAGGTCTCGGTGGATGACCTTCGGTCTCATCGATGGAACACCAAGCGATATCGGTGTGAGGTCTCGGTGGATGACCTTCGGTCTCATCGATGGAACAAAAAAAGACTTGTCGGTATGAGAATTTTTTGGTCACAGTGACATAGGATGAATAAAGGGCTTTCTATATGACTCGATGGACTCTTTGGGACCTCTCCCCGATTTTGTATTGTCTTGGCGAATACGAATGGGGATGTTTCTCGGCATGAGTTTTCTCTTCTCTCAGTGACTAAGGGTGGATGAAGGAACATCTTGGGGAAACATAACATGATCTATATAACATCTCCCCAACTCAGAATGTTACGGTGACTGTGAATGAAACAAAAAGAACACATTGGTGAGAGATATCCTTGTGTCTCAACGAATGGAAAGCACATAAAGAAATACATATCGATATAGCATTTTGTAATCTGCAGGAGGTCTCCCTAAGAACAATATGTCACGGCGACAAGTTTGATCACGGGGGCTCTCAGAAAAATAAAAACTTGTCTACGTGAGGTTTTCCCAACGTCACAGAGTCTTGGCAAAACACAAAGGGCACGAAGCAACTAGTGATTGAATTACCTTCAGCATACTGACTGAATGTCTTGGTGACTATTTCATTAGTGACTAATAAAATTTAAATACTGTGGCCAACATGTGAGTTCATAAAATACTGTTGCAGGCTGACATGAAATTTTCCCAACTACTACAGTTGCCCGACATGAATTTGAAGTGATATGTTTCCTGATGCTGGTGTATAAATATGCACTCTCGATTGTAATTGAAAGATCAGATTTTAGAATAGATACAGTAGATTAGAAATGGATACAGTAGAATGAATTTCTCATATCAGAGACTATGATGCATGTTTTCAAATGGAAATTTCAATGAAAATCATTTGGTGTGGCAGTTTATTCTTGGTATCAATTTTCTGTTGAGTTTATTGAAAAGTATTGCTAAGCTGTCTCTAAGTTGATTCTTTCTGGTTGTTTAAATTGATGTAACAAGTTTATTTTTAGTTTATCAATGCACATTTGATGTATCTGTGTGGTTAATTAACTGGTTCTCTCAAGGAGAGATTAAATCCTTTTGGTTGATCACAATAATCAGGGAGATTCATCTGGATTATTAAAGTAGAGTTTAGTAGTCATAATCCTACATGTTTATACAAGTTATAAATAGATTATATGCTGACAATTTAAGTTTTTGCTAGAATAAGTTTCCCACTTCTATTTCATTTGACTCTGCATACCCAATAAGGCACTGGTCTCTGCACTTCATCATTTTGAATTCATTCAGTTTCTTTATATCTGTTAATTGAGCATTTTAGGATTTAGATCAGAAGATTGCTATTGCTATTTGTATCAAGTTTGAATTCATTTGTTCACTCCCATCTGCCATTGTGAAAAAATCATTGCAAGGAGGATAATCATAAGTCAAGCCTACTTCATTCAGATAGGTACACCCACCTAGGTTTAATAACACATGAAGAGTAGAAGGTTTAATTCATTTGACCTTGTCCATTACCCTAAAACGTATCAAGAGATTGGCAGCATCTTGAGGTATCTTTACTTGCATTTTTGAGAGCTAACAAATTGGCGACTCTATTGGGGATTACATCAAAAAATTCGGTTGAAGACCATCATATAGATTCATTGAAGAAAAGGTTGTAATTTGAGAAGATTCAGAAAGAGTGATCCCGCTAGGGAAAACATCAGAAATAATTATTTTCCTACTTTTAGAAAAGTAGGTGGCGACTCTCGAAAAATTCTTGATGAAAAATGGAATTTGTGTGTGGAACGAAAGAATATTCTAAGAAGCAGTAGTTGACAAGAGGATCTGAAGAGTTGAAAAAGAAAGGACCGCAATTGGACAAGAATGAATACACAAATGCAGGCAAGCATTGGACTCCTCAGATGCCTAATAATACAATTGGAAATTTTCACAATGGATGCAATGCATATCATGCATAATAGAGTACATACTCACCACAGCCACCTCATGGTTAGGAGTATGTGCCATATCATCATACACATCACTATGTTCTGATGTACCAGCATCATTACCCACCTAGCGCCCCCCCTCATCAATACAAAACAATGATCAGACAATTTGATTTGGCAGGGATTCAATTATCCCCTGATCCAATGGATAGCAGTTGGAGAAGTATTGTTCCAAAGTTTATAGGGATTGATGCAATCACTGCTGAAGAGAATCTAAGAAGTTTCAATGCTTTCATCCAAGATTTAGGTGTGCCATATGAATATTTACACATGAGATTATTCATGATATCACTTATTGAAGAAGCCAGGGATTGGTTCAATAGCCTACTAGCTGCTTCTATTAATTTTATCCAGGGATTTCAGGGTCAATTCCTTGAGCAATTTTGGAATCCAAGTGCACTAGATGCTATTCTTCATGAATTAAAATGCATTCAGAAAGATCAAAGTGATACAATTTATGACTTTAATCAGAGATTCAATAAGTTGTAGAATAAAATACCTCCTGGATCAAAGTTCTCAAACTTTGTAGCACTAAGTGTTTACTTGAATGCATTTGATCCTAAACACAAGGTATGAATTGAGAAATAGATTCCCAATGGACTTAGCTGAAGCACAAAAGATAGCACTAACAATTGAAAACAACAGGAGGGCTGTTGGGATAGTTAGTAAAAGAGACAATCCTAAGGTTCCTCAGCAAAGCAGCAATTATTAGTATAGACAAGAGAATAATTACAGAAATGAGAGGCCGAGGTTGCATGACATACCTTATAATATAGACTGGAAGGACAAAAAACCTATAATAGCTAGGCCTGGAAACAAGGAAGCTTCTGATCCATTGACAAAGAGGGGAACCTATATGGTAAGTAACAATTACTTCTATGAATTTTGTGATAAGCCACATTCCCCATATTATTGTGTTGTAGCCCAAAGAATGCAAGAAGAGGGAATGTTGATAGGAAATAATGGAGAAGATCACACAGTATATTTGACTTCAAATACTTTTCACCATGTTGAGGAAGATGAAGGTGCAAGGAAACTCTCTTGCACAACATATTGTGATAGGGAAAGCAGTGCATGTTGTGAGGAATCCAATAAATATTTAGATTCTGATGATGAACCCGAGGATTTTGATCTGTAGTCAAGGGAATCTTCTACTTCTTATGAAGATCAGGATGAAAAGTCAATGGGAAATATTGATTCATCTCATAGTAAGTATACAATACCTCTAGATGTAGTTGAAAGCTATGAAGACACATTTGATGAAGAAGAGATTTGTACATCTGAAAATGGTTTCCAAAATTTTTCAAACCTATTGTATGATGAAGAGTTAAAAGAAGATCAGATGATATTTTGCAAAGGTATGTCCAAGAATGAACTTCAAGTATTTTCAAATCCACTTTATGATAAAGAGGAGATGTTCTCAGACAAGCAAAATGATGGAATAAATGACTGCGCTGATAATGTTTTTGATTTCTCATTCATTGATGATTTTGGACTTCTTTTTGATGATGATAAAAGTGAAGAGTGCAACTATAGTGATGAAAATGTTGAGACTTGTTTGCTCAATAGTGAATATATTTCAGATTTATTAATTCCAAAATACCAAGGATGTGCACATGATGGTGATCTTGAAGTTTTGTATCCAGCTTACATTTGTTTTGACAGTGAAGGATCTTTGTGTAAAGATTCTTATGACTCCCTGTGCATTTCTTGGAATGATGGTGAAACCTTTGGTATTGATCAAAAGTCTATTTCTATTCAGGATGAGGTATGTGATTTTGAAATTTTTAATTCATGTGAAGAAGATGTTTATTTGCATGCCAAGGATGATAGAAGTCCAGATTTTATTGGTTCACATATGCATGATATTGATGATATTAGTCATGATCCATTGTTGTCTCTGAATAGAGATACTGAAGAGATGCAAAAGGTTTCAGATTTGTTTGTTTCAAACAACATTGATATAGTAGAATTTTTTGATTCCCAAGAGAAGTACTTTGATGGTCAATTTTCAATACAGCTGGGAGAATGTTTCATAATACATAACAGTGAGAAAGATAATGAGGAATTTTGCATTGAATATGCATGCATTTTGTATATTGAAAATAATAGGGGTTTGTCCCATGATGATGAGGAATTTGAACTACAAAATGATGTAGGGATTTTGGGCCAAACCGAGCATGATGATTCTCTAAGAACTTTCAATAATAGTGACAGGGCAGATTGCATGAATGTCTTCAGGAATAATCTGATGAACTTGAGACAAAACTAGGTATTTGACAAGGGAAAGTATTATTTGAGTTTCATATTGTAACAGCTCAGAATAGGTGAAGTTAAAACACAGAGGATTAAGGGTTGCTAGTGCATGGATAACTCTTGCTTGTCCTCTTTAAAATTCTTTTCCATGCACAGTAGTTTAGGTTTTTGGTTCACCTCCATCTTGCATTCATTTTTCATTCATTCCATCATGCTTCATGTCCATTCCCATTATGCTCATCATTTTGTGTCTGGTCTACTCACCCAAAGATCTAGATCCTTGCAATGATCTTACTATCATTCATCCCCAGATAGAGCCACTGTTGGGACTGTAAAAATCTTTTGTTTTTACATGTTTCTTTTACTCATATATTTCCAAATTGGTCCTACCATGTGCATATTTTACCCTTATTTTTCCATATTTCCCCATTGAATCCATCGGGTCATGCATTTTTCATGTTGTTGTTCCTATCAGCATAAGCTCATAGCTATCTCCCCAACCCACAATGCATTTCTACTAACATATGTTTGCTGCAGGAATATTGGCGTGACGATATCGGGGTCTCCCCAATCCATTTTTTCTAACAAATGTCTGTGTTGCCTATCGGCAATACATTTCTGATGTCATGGCGATTGGTTTTCATCTACTGGTAGTTATCAGCATGACTTTCACGTGGTTTCAACGACAGGAGGATACATAGATCGACAAAAGTTTGGGCGTCAATGTAATGTCATAGTGAGATTGTTTTATCTTACCAACCATTGAAAGAAGATGCCTATCAGTGTGAATCTTTGCATCGGTGTAAGGTCTTACCGACTATGCAAATAAATGTTGTTTCAACCAGACTAAGTGATATTGGTGTGAGGTCTCAGTGAGTGACGTCCGGTCTCACCAATGGAACACAAAAAGACTTTTCGGTATGAGAATTTTTTGGTCATTGCGACACAGGATGAATAAAGGGCTTTCGGTATGACTCAGTGGAATATTTGGGACCTCTCCCTGATTTTGTATTGTCTTGGAAAATGTAGATGGGGATGCTTCTCGGTGTGAGTTTTCTCTTGTCTCAGTGACTAAGGGTGGATGAAGGAACATCTCGGGGAAACATAAAGTGATCTATATAACGTCTGACTTAGAATGTTACGACAACTGTGAACGAAAAAAAAAGAACACATCGGTGAGAGATATCCTTGTGTCCTAGCGAATGGAAATAACATAAAGAAATACATATCAATATAGCATTTTGTAATCTACAGGAGGTCTCCCCAAGAGTGATATGTCACGCCGACAAGTTTGATCATGGGGGCTCTTGGAAAAATAAAGACTTGTCTATGTGAGGTTTTCCCGACATCACAAAGTCTGGGAGAAACACAAAGGGCATGGAGCGACTAGCGATTGAATTGCCTTTGGCATACTGACTGAATGTATTGGTGACTGTTTCATTGGTGACTAATAAAATTCAAATATTGTGGCTGACATGTGAGTTCATAAAATATCGTTGCAGGCCGACATGAAATTTTCCCAACTACTATAATTGGCCGACATGAATTTGAAGCGATATGTTTCCTGATGCTGGTGTATAAATATGCACTCCTGATTGTAATTGAAACATCAAATTTTAGAATAGATACAGTAGAATAAATTTCACATATCAGAGACTATGATGCATTTTTTCAAATGGTGATTTCAATGAAAATCATTTGGTGTGGTAGTTTATTCCTGGTATCAATTGTCTGTTGAGTTTATTGAAAAGTATTGCTAAGTTGTCTCCAAGTTGATTCTTTCTGGTTGTTTAAATTGATGTAACAATTTTATTTTCAATTTAGCAGTGCACATTTGTTGTATCTATGTGGTTAATTAACTGGTTCTCTCAAGGAGAGATTAAATCCTTTTGGTTGATCATAGTAATCAGGGAGATTCATCTAGATTATTAAAGTAGAGTTTAGTAGTCATAATCCTGCATGTTTATACAAGTTATAAACAAATTATATGCTGACAATTTGAGTTTCTGCTAGAATAAGTTGCCCACTTCTATTTCATTTGACTCCGCATACCCAATAAGGCACTGGTCTCTGCACTTCATCATTTTGAAGAGTAGAAGGTTTAATTCATTTGACCTTGTCTGTTACCCTAAAACGTATCAAGAGATTGGCAGCCTCTTGAGGTATCTTTACCTGCATTTTTGAGAGCTAACAGGCACCACCTATCATATCAAATATAGATCTTTTGGAGTGGAATTCCAATCCAAGAGTGCTCATCCCTTCGTCAATAGAGTGTGTTGTGATCGAAGAAGGGAAGGCCTCATTGCCTCCTATCCTCAAAGGAAATTAATTGCCAAAGCCAGTCTTATGCATGTTCTTCTTCAAAATGTCATCAAAGTCAGAAATATGCCTTGTAACCTCCAAGAGCATGATGTGATCAATTGGGTACCTTGGCAGTCTATATGGAGCCCTTTGACAACCATCAATCCTGATGTAGGAGAAGGTGGGAAACTATATGAACCATGCTCCAAACTTCTGGATCAACTCCTTTGTAGCATAAGATATTCTCACATGCTCTGCTCCTTGGAGTAATCTTATGATGTACATAGTGAATGAATCATTCACCATCCTATAGCTTGAGCTACCCAAATGCAGTTGGGTATAAATAGCATAGATTACATCTTGGCCAAAAACTCCTCTTGTGCTTAACCCTTTGTATGGATCAAATCTTTCCAAGGCATAAACAAAGTAAGATGTCATAGTGAAGCTCTTGGTCTAAAGAACATTGCATAGTTGTTCATGAATTATGGCACTAATGATACATGCCCAATGATAGTCTACATTTTTCTCCATTCTCACTATTATGTAAAAAAAAAAGAACTTTCAAATACCCCTGCACTCTTTAATCCCACCACTCTACTGAGAAGAGTGATTGCATCATAGTACTCTAACTTGAACTTTGCTCTAAACACCTATTTTGGTAGCTTGGAGATATCTACCTTAGGTTTCTCCAACAAAAAATTGTAAACTTGCAAAGCCTTGTTGGTATCATATGCATAATACTTCTTGGCTATATCAAGATCAAAAATCACCACATGGGATCTGTCTGGCATATCAAAGGTTGTGGCCACTAAGATTGGAGATAAACTAGCAAGCACCATTCCTTGTGGGCTGGTTATTATCTATGTGCCTAGATCATAGAGCCTAGCACATTCCAAGACTAACTCATAGCACTGCACTGTTGGGGGAAATCCAACCACATGGGACAATCCGAAGCTTACCAATCCTCTTGCCAACAAAGGAGGGTCCTTCTCTTCCATTCTTGCTTTATACTCCTCGTAGTCCCATATTCCTACATTCGTGTTAGTCACTTCTGGCCAAATGGAAGTCAACTTTCTCTTAGGGATTTTTCTTTTCATGTCCAACTTGATTCTTTCAGCCTCTGAGAAAGAAGTTCCCTCATCACTAGGATCCATTAACTTTCCCTTAGTGCTACCAGATTTGGCTTTTCTTGATTCAGCCTGCATTCAGAAAAAGACCACAATAAATATCTATTACAAAATGAATATTGATGTTGGCTCATCATAAATGATACACCCATCTTGCAAATAAATCCAACAATTCTTAAAACCCCTTAAAACATCTTAAAACACACTTCCTTCAAAGTTTAGGATTTTCACCCCTTTACGGAAATCAAGCCAAAAGGGAATTTCGGGGAATTATGAGCCAAGAAGAATTTAGCGATGAAAGCACAATAAGCATCCAAAAGTAATTCAATCATCATCATCATTGAAGAAATAGCATGATACATCTTTAAATCATTCAAATCAATCATGTGTTACAAAAATAATTCATCATTAACCTATCCATTCCCTCAATTCCTCATTTCTAAAACATTTTTGGGGATATCCATTAGGGACAAAAATCTAAGAAACTAACAAGACTTTGCACATTTCTAGAAAACGAAGGAGCAATGGAAGTTCAGGAATTTCCTAAGGCAGCAGAACTCCACGATGTCAACATGGTTTTCACATTTATGCACATTTTCAAGAAAACAAAGAGGTGATGGAAATCTGGGGAATTCCTAAGGTAATGAAAATCCGTGAGATACTTGAAATCTTGAAATCTTTGACTCCATCAAGATTTCACCCAAATTGATCGAATGATCACAAATGTTGTTTGTCTCAAATCTTTTATCGATGGAACCAGACCTAGAATTCATTCAAGGACAATTTGACTGACATTGGAAATGGATTCAAAATCAAAACCCTAGGGCTTTGCCATGGTTAAATGGTTCTAGTCTTAGCTCATTTTCTTGCTTCACTAAACCATGGTAAATCCCTCTAAAATATTCAAGGCAAGACAGTTATCGAATTCAAATGAAAATCAACAACTCAAATCCACCCACGATGTCAGTTCTATCGAATGCAAGGTATCTAAAATAAAAACCCTAGGTTGAATCAAAATAATGCAAAAGATCAAATTCAAGGGGAAAATCTAGCAATGGATGACACAATCGAGTCATCAAATTAGCAAGGATAGCTATATCAATTTCAGGGGAGGCATTAAAAGAACAAGGGGTAACCCTAGTTTAATTATAGACCCTCAACACACTATAATCCAAATTCAAAGCACATTCAAGACACCATAGAACCATTCATACTCATCAATTGAAAATAAAGGAACTGTGAACATACCATGGATGAAGAACAATTCATGAAGGTAGCGATTGGAAAGAATCTCCAAAATCAAATGGATGCAAACACCAAAAGTCACCTAGAAAGATGTCACCAAAGGAAGCAATCCAAAGCTCAAATTCCAAATTCACACACAACATTTAGAGATTAAGCTCTTCCAAATTCAAAGAAAGACAAATGAATCCAATCTTAAACATAAAATCCATCTAAACTCAATTAAACATGGGCTACAGGATCCATACAGGAAGTATAAATGCAATGACAAGACAACCTAAGACGATATCAGGGATTTGAGGTGATGAAGGATTTTTGGGGATCCGAGAGCCTGCCAGAATTTTGGGAAATTCTGAGGAAGATGAAATTCCCCGAGGAGCAAAAATCTCTGAAAAATAGTGTAAAACTACCCTTCGTCGGGTTTTCAAGGCAATCGGCATTTCCGCCCAGGGAGAAAATTCCTGAAACTAGAGAAAAACTTGAAAATTTCCCCAAGACTTCGGTTTTTCAAAGTGTTACTTCAAGCGATCATTTGCACAAGTAGGATAAGAATTTAGGAACATTTCAAAGCAATTAAATTTTCCTAATCAAATGATCAAAAGCATCCAAGGCCAAAGCAAGGGAGGGTCCCTGCTTTCAGTGGGGCATGTGTGCAAAAATTGCACAACAAACCACTCTAAGAAACATTCATTAATCACATGCAAAATAAATATAGATAACCCATATAGCATGCCAAATGTCATTAAACTTGCAGAGATAGGATAATATCAAATGTAAATGGTTTGAGGGAAACATTATACCAATACCAAGATTTAATCATTAAAGTCTATGACATCTACCAACAAATAGACTATAGATTCTACCCAAAATTAGATCAAAAGCTAGGCTCATCACTCCCCCTAACCTAATGTTTTATTTTTCCTCCACCAGGGGAAGAGTTGTTCTTCTACTTGGTCAAAGCTCTAAATTTGTAACTGAGATTTGTCCAACATCATTGGTTGTAGTATGAGAGTTAGGGTCTCAATAGAATCATCCTAATCTATCAAACCTGTTCCATCTCTACTTCTTTGCAACAACATCAAACTAGTAAAATATAAAGTTTGGGATGGGCCACATGAGCATGGGTGACTAGAAAGTTAGGGGAAGCCAAAGTCACCCCTGTGTTCTCCCAATCTCAATATACCTCTCAGTTTTTTTTAGTGTTGCGGCATAATTGTCGATGGAATGAGGCTCAACCTATTTCAGCTCATCAGTCAAACTATTCCATCTATGTGATAATAATATCCTCATGGTCTCCTCCTTTTTTGTTGTCTTTACCTCATACTCACTATAGAATACCTCAATCTAAGGTCTAATCCTATTGCCATAACTTGGTCTGAGCAGCATTATGTTCCATTCTTTGTAAATGTCCCTTGGGTTGCTTGATTCAACTCTAACATGCAAAGGGATATCAAACTCCAATTGTTTATAAGCACTATGTTGTTGTCCCCAACTAATCTCATTTTGTACCCAAGACATGAATGCTCTCAATTGAATATCGCCAACATACAACAATGGATTTCAATCATGGTCTTTTGTGACAACATACTTATGTAAATAAAATTCACATAGAAAATTGTTCATTTTATGTGAGGAAATCCTATAAGGATTGAATAATTCAATGGGGGTGTCAATAGAAGGATTCAAAATTGAGGCAATTCTTGACATCTTAAAAGATAGATACTTCTCTTTCAGGAGTAGAGCATAGATCCTTGAAGAGTCTCTACATTCCAAAATATTTGGTGCTAAAGTTGCCATATCATCTACCCTTTACTTCAGGGTGGAAATTTCTACATTTTTATCCTCAATTTCTTCAGCCCTCTTTTGAATTTCCTCCTTTAATTTCTATTTTTCCTTTTTTCATTCTTCCTCTCTTCTTTGTATTTCTTTCCATAAATTCGAAATTGTTGCATGTACTACAAAACTAGGAGGATTATGAATGCCTACCAGTCTTTTTGTTGATGGCATCTCCTCATAAGGCACTATCTACATGGGCTCAAGTTGTCTAGTTATTTTTGGCTACAAGGGTGTTGCTTTACCTTCCTTTTTTTGTAAGGAATCTTGTTCTTGCTCATGTTGCGGCTGCAAGAACTCTTGCTCTGGTTCTGACTATTGTTGCAAGAAGCCTTGATTTTCCTCCAATTATTTTGTAATGTTGACAAGGTTGGCCAATGTTATATTTATTTCTCTCCTAAATATTTCTTCTTCTTCAACATTCTCCTACTCCATTGGAGCTTCAAGGCCCCCATGTGAGGTCTAACCAAGTTTAAGGCTTTCTTGTGGAGGCATATCAATCGCAGGCCAAACTAGTCTTGATTTCCTAGGAGGTTTCTCACATTTTCCTTTGGCTACAGGATGAACAGTATCAACCTTCCTTTTCTTAGAACTTGGAATTTTTCTTTTTACAAGCTGTGTTTTAGCCTTCCCTTTCCTCACTTCTACTTCTCTCTATTGTTCCCTAGTTTTCATGAGGGTTTCAGGTGGAACTTCATCATCATAATCCGAGGAAGAGCTTTCTTTTTCTGAGTGCTCTATTCCAAAAGAACTAATTTCTATGGTTTCTTTTGTTGTGGGAGGATTCACACTAGATCTAGCACCAGAGTTTGAAGCACTAGGAATGGATTTAATTGTGCTTACTCTCCTGATAGACCTCTGGGATTGAGAAAAATCCCTAGGTGGCAAGTGCTCAACATTGATAAACTCTTCCCAATGATACATTGATCAACATTGATAAACTCTTCCCAAGTCATTCCAAATACATCATGCAAAGACTTTTCAACTATAAATTTAATTAGGAAATGGGGGGAAGTAGATTTATCCCTACCTTTTTGGGTCTCGGTCGAAATTATTGAGAGAAGATTGTACAACACATTAGACACATTCATCATTTTTCTATTCCTCATGTGATTTAAAATCTTGAAGTGGATAGAATGCAAGTTTGATTGGTGACCCTCACAAGTGATGCATTTGATAACATAAAAAACTATCTACTTCCATGACTCAGGAAAAGACATTCTTTTTGCACCCTGTTTGTCTATGCTTAATGGGAGGTCGTTTAGCTCTGTGAATTCACCCCTAGCTGACCTGGTGTCTCTAAAAGAAGGGTAATTTTCACCATCAGCAAGTAACACTGTAACCTCTAGAATTATTTCCTATGTTGCCACAACTTCCAACCCTTTTATTATGGATTTTCCTTCTGAAAACATGTAGGAAAATTTGAGGGCAATGCCTTCATCAAAACCATCCAACTTCAAAAAGTAATCTATCTATCCACAATTTTGAATTTCAGCCAGGCATTGTGCATCTTGTAGTAAAATATCATGTACCATGGGATCATTTCAAATTAACCCACCTCCTATTGTCTATAATCAAATGAATACTCTGCAACTTTTCTACAATTGCCCTTCTTTCCTGTAATTCCTGTCTGAAAATCAAATACACTTTTCTGTAGTATCTGCTAAATTTTAGTGCCAATTTCAACTGAATTTCATTTTTTTAATTTTTCCTTCTTACTTGAAACTCAAGATTATGATAGGGAAATAATGGCAAGAAAAGAAGTGATAAATGGAAATTATGATAGGAAGAAATGGCGGCTGCAATTATTGTCACTTCACACATGCAAGTTGTCCTCTCACTCAAACTTCTCATCAATTCAATTTAATTTTTTTGACGTAGTCTAGTATGAATTGACACATGGGCAATAAATTTAAAAATATTTGCAACTTTTTTGTTCCCCTCCCTCCAACCTAAATTTGGACATGTTTCTGCACATATGAGATGGGAGTGTTGATTGACAGGTAATGATGGCATTTATGTGAACATCTATACTAACATATAGTGATTAAATGAATGTACTTAAAAGCTGATTAAATATAGCAATTAATGAGCACATACCTGAATGTGTGGAAGATTTGTTGCAAAGATTGTAGATAAAATAACACTCACCTTTTTGGAAAATAAATTGAGCAATGAATGAAGATGAAGTGGAATGAGGTGAGGTGGAATGAAGTGATGGAAGAGAGAGAAAGGTGGTGATGGATGGGTGGGTGGGCATATGACAAAGAAATGGACTTCCAAACAAGTGAAAGTTTTTATTATGAAAAGTACATACCTATATTAGTCAGAAGGAGGGAAACTAGGTCCACTGCCTTCAGCTACAGGAAGCTCGAGTGTTGAATGTTGAGTGAATTTCTATAGGAACTCTTCTTTAGAAGTTGGCTTGTGGTATAATCTGAGGTGATAACCATTGACAAGTAATTTAAACCTGACAAGGTCAATGGTGGTGAGCTGAACAACTCCATTAGGAAAAACCTTAGTGACTTCATATGGTCCTAGCCACCCTTTTTGCAATTTCCCTGCATTATACTAGTATCTTGAATCATAGAGCAAGGCCCAATCTCCTAGTTTGAATTTCTTATCCTTGATAAATTTGTCATGCCACTTGATTCTCTGATTCTGCACTACTTTTGTATGTTGCAGGGCTTCTTTTCTTATTTCATCCAAAGCATTTTGCAACATGATTCTTTCTCTTTGTGCTTCAGAAATATCCATCCCCAAATACACTATAGTTTGTAGGGTCTTATATTTTAATTCAATGAGCATCATAGTTGTCCTTCCATACATCAACTCAAATGGGGCGAAGCCTGTAGTTGTTTTCCATGTTGTCCTATAGACCCAAACAAATTCTAGTAATCTGTTTTCCCAATCCTTCTTATGGATAGCTACTGTTTTAGTTATAATGGCTTCAATTTCTCTGTTGGTCACCTCAACTTAGCCATTAGCTTTGGGGTGATAAGGAGTAGACTTCTTGTGCCTTATATTATACTCATTCACTAGTGCTGCAACAAGAGTTGATATGAATTGAGCTCCTTGATCAGTCACTATTTCTCTTGGAACTCCATAACTTGTGAAAATATCCTCATAAATAAACTCTACAACCTTGTTATCTCTTACATGCTTCATGGCCTTAACTTCTACCCATTTTGTCACATTGTTAGTGAATACCAATATATAAGACTTAGCATTTGATGGAGGGTCAATTGGTCCCAAAAAATACAATCCCTACTTGTCAAAGGGAGTGATTACTACCTAGGGGCATAGTGGCATCTCATCAGATCTTGTTGATCTTCCCATTCTTTGACATCTATCACATTTTCTGGTATACCTCCCTGCATCCTTGTGGAGTGTTGGCTAGTAACACCCCATGTTCAAAACCTTCATTGTTTTCCTCTTGGTTGCAAAGTGTCCTCCACATGGTTCATTGTCACATGCATGAAAGATGTCATATGTCTCATCCTCTCTCACATATCTCCTCATGACATGGTTTGGTCCAGTATAAAACAAGCATCCAACAATCCAACAGAAAGGAAAATATTTTCACTAAGTTCCCTTTTCTCTTTTGGGGAGAAGTGAGAAGGAACTCTACCTGTGACCAAGTAATTGGCTATGTCAGCATACCAGGGTGTTTATACACTGAGAGAGAATAGATGCTCATCAGGGAAAGAGTCATCTATAGGATGATTGTCTTCTAATGTAGTTAGCCTTGAAAGAAAATTTGCAACAACATTGGCCTCCCCTGGCTTATCCACAATGGTTATATCAAACTCTTGCATCAACAATAACCATCTTTCCAATCTACCTATTATCAAAGGTTTATTCATGAGATACCTAATGGTTGCATGATCAGTGTGCACAAAGATTTGGTAGCATATTATATAATGTCTGAATTTTTTCAGTGCATAGATTACTACCAACATCTCTTTCTCTGTCACTATATAATTGAATTAAGCTCCTTGCAAATTTTTGCTGACAAAGTAAATAACACTCTCAACAACTCCCTCTTTTTTTCCTTTGACTATTCCTATGGCATAATTTGATGCATCAATGTGAATGTGGAAAGGAATCTCCCAATTGGGTCCCTTGAGTATAGGAGCATGAGTCAAAGCTACCTTCAAGTCAAAAAATTCCTTGTCACAAGCTTTCGTCCACTAAAATTCAACATCTTTAGTGATAAGTGTATACAACGGTGCTACTACCTTTTTGAAATCTTTGATGAAACACCTATCATATCCTACATGATCTAATAAAATCCTAACATCCTTCTATTTTTCAGGTGTAGGAAAATTTGTGATTACCTCAATCTTTGCAAGATCAACTTGGATTCCCTTATGAGAGATATAGTGGCCAAGAACTACACCTTCTTGCATCATCATGAAGCACTTTTCAATGTTTAAGGACAAGTTTTGGTCTTCAAATATCTATATGACTCTCTTGATATTTCTCAATACTTAATTAAAATCAATACCATAAGTGGTGAAGTCATCCATATAAATCTCCATGCAATCATGAGAAATTTCTAAGAATATGCTAATGACTGCCCTCTAAAAAGTTGAAGGTGCATTACACAAGCCAAATGGGAGTACTGAATAGGCATGGGTCCCCCATGGAAAATTAAATGTGGTCTTCTCCTGGTCCTTTGGTGCAATTTGGATCTAGTTGTAGCCATTGAATCCATCCAGAAAAGAGAATTATTTCTTTCTTGCAAGTGTGTCCAAAACTTGATCAATAAATGGTAGAGGGAAGTGATCCTTCTTGGTGGCAGGATTAAGTTCCTTGTAATCAACACAAACTTTTCATTTCCATCCTTTCTTGGGTACAATCACTAATGGAGATACCCACTAACTATCTAAAATGGGGTAGATAAATCTCACATCTAGTAATTTCTACAATTCTCCTTTCACAATCTCTCTTAGTGTAGGGTTAATTCTTCTTTGTGGCTGTCTTACTGGAGTGCAATCATCTCAGTTATAAATTCTGTGTGTACAAATTTTAGGATCTAGTCCCTTCATATCATGATAATCCCATGCAAATGCATATTGATGGGCCCTTAATAGGTTTGCTAATAACGATTGTTTTTCTTCATTCATTATACCATTAACATTCAGATATCTTCCCTCTGACATGGACTTGTGTAGTTAGCTCTATCATGGCTACTTCATTAATACATGATACCTTTAGTTCATACAACAACAATGTATGGAACATACATGTTTTTGTAGGAAGTATGTCTGCAGGAAGAGTGGTTGCAAGAAGAGTCTCTATAGGAACAGTGGCTATAGGAAGAGTAGGCAGAAGTATTTTGACCAAAGTAGTAGGATGAGAGGATGATGCTTCATCCACTTCATAATGGTTCTAAATGATGTTAACTAATACTTCATCCTCATCCTGGAGTTACATGAAAGAGCTTCTTCCTAGCATCATAAGTTGCACCACAACATTAACTTCCTTAGCCTCTTCACCAACTTGTCGCCATACAAAATTATCTTCATCATGAGATGGCTGAGCAAGCAGATAAAGAACAAATTTTTTAGTACTCCTCCCATCTGAAATGGTCATGTTACCTAACTAAAATCTAATGTATGCATCTGCAGTTTCCAACCAAGGCCATCCAAGAGTGATGATATACCCACCTAGTGTAGCCTTAGGAGAAAGAATCATAAAATCTATTGGGTATTCCCAGGAGTCTAGAACTACCAAAATATCCTCCACTACACCACCAGGCTTAACATTAGAGCTATCAACAAGTTGCAGGACAATAGGAGTAGATATCATACTTGTAATGTTTAGTTGTTGTAGGATGTCCTTGGTCATTACATTTATTGCTGCCCTTAAATCAATCAGAACATTCTTTACTTGAATCTCGTTTATGACAACTTCTACCATAGGACTTCCTAGGTCATTATACTTGGGAATAGTCACTTTTCCTCACATGTTGTTAGCTAGCTGGCCCACCACATGAACTGTAGCTGGCTCTTTCTTTTTCCTACCTGGCTTCTTAAGGTAAGCGTCCTTGATAGCTTTGTTGTAGATTAGAACATCCTTTATGGCCTAAAATAGGGGTATATGAAGACATATATGCTTTAGTTGATCCAGAATGTCAAAAGTGGTATCCTCCTTTTCTTCTTTCTTCTTGGAAACTTCCAATCTCTGAGGAAATGGTGGTTCTTGCTCGGTCCACTTTGCTTGCACTAGTTCAATATTTTTAGGTGTATTTGGCTGAATAGGATCACTCAAAGGCTCCTCCTCCTCTTCCATAGGAAGCTCAGTAATGATGGGCTTGGAAGGGGATGGTAGAGTGGTTCTTGAACATAGGTGAATATCACTTACACTTGCAACATATACAAGGAATTTATTTGAATCAGCAAAATATGCAGGTTGTTGTTGTGGTTTGATATTCGGATTGGGTGTGGGATAAGCTATTAGTTGAGTAGGTTTGGGTGCATTTGAGTTTGGATTAGAAGGTGGAGGAATTATAGCAAGTTGTTGGGGCTGATAAGGTGGTTTCATGTAGCTAGTTTTCTAGGTAGGTCATTGTTGTCCTCCTCTCCATTGATTTTTTTTGTTGTCGATTTCTTGGAGATGGTTGCTAGTTCCCTTGAAATTACTACCAATTCCCCTAAGGTTGTTGTCACTGAGGTGGATAACTATAATGATTGGACCAAGCATTTGGAGGGTTAATCCAAGGTTTTGGTGGATATCCTCCATAACTGGGTGGATATGGGGGTTGTCATTGATTACCAAAAGAATAAGAGTTAAAATATGGCCCAACATAGGATAGTGGATCCGGTGGCATACCTTTTCTTGGAGCCCAAGGCTTCCTTTGTGCAACATAGTAGACTTGGTCTTCTTCAATTTGAATTGGCTTGAACTTAGGTGGAATCTACTTACTTTCAAGGTTAGCTACCATCTTGCATCTTTAGTCCTTCTTTTGTCTGCAATGAGGGCAATATTCTATCAACATTGTCTCTACCTCCCCTTGCTTATTCTTGGCCTAAAATGTATCTAGTTCAGTAGCTATATTGTTGATAATGCCTTGCTTGAAATCAACCAGTCAATGAGTGATGTCCATTCTTGAAACTCCACTGGTAGTTGACTTACCCATGGAAGATTGATAAGCTCTCCCTTTCTTTGAAGCTTTCCTAGAGTAATTCTGGCATATTTTCTTGATATCTTCCCAAGGAACTTTGGAGATATCTCCTCCTACCACGAGGTCCAAGGCATCAGTGCAAATATCATTAATTCCTCTCAAGAAAAGAAACTATTTTGAGTCCTCGTTAAGTGCATGATGGGGATATTTTTGCAAGAAAAACAAAAACCTTGCAATGCAGTCTTCCAAGCTCTCATTTTCCTTTTGTTGCATCCTGAAAATGTCACCTCCTTTCATGTCACTACCCCTACAACATTCGTATTTTTCAAGGAATTTTGTCTTCATGTCTTCCCAAGTTTCCATAGCATCTCTGCCTAGGAACTTGAACCATCTTAATGCAACCTCTTTCAAATTAGTGTGAAATAACTTAAGCCTATGGGAATCAGTAGTATAATCATAAATCCTACAGAGTATGTCAAACTCAAATAAGAAGGTATCAAGATCTTCTGTCACAAGTCCATAAAACTTGGGGAATGTTGATGTAGGAATGTTCTTGATGTTATCAACTTCATTTTGATGGGAAATGGGGAAAGGAAAATTTGGTTGGTTTTGTTTGTTCCTATTTTCATCACCCATGCTTGCTTGATGTGGTTCTAAGACAAAGGGGTTTTCAAGCTGATTTTGATCTTCCAAGGATACTTCAGAGCTAGTTAGATCAGGATATGCATCAACAAGGGGGTGTGGATATTCTTCTTCCTCTTCTTCTGGTATGTTCTAATATTCAACTAGCTAGAATGGATGAGGATTGTTAGGAAGAAATCTCCCATACGTATCCCTTCTCCTTCCTCTATGCATGTAGTATCACTCACTATCAGTCAGCTCACAAAAATAATTGGTAAAGAATCAGGGGGGGTTATTACTTTCTAAACAAGGATTTGCTAAGAACAAATTCTAAAAACATTACAACAAGAAAAACTACCAATGACTCCAAAAGACTCCCTAGCTTGACACCATCACCGACAATGGCACCAAAAATGTTGGCCTCCTACAATGATTTGACAACTAAGCCCTTACAACCATGATTCAAAGATTGGACATCTAACCTAAATAGCTATTTCAATCATTATGAAGGTGTATTTAACTTGTCAACCCAAATACGTGAACTTGAAATGGACCAGTAGAGTATGTGCACTAGGGCTCAAGTGGCCATTGCATTCTACAGCTAAGAAACACAATACTGAAAGTAAATTGCTTCAAAGGAAATAAAGAAAATGTTGAACATCAATCAACAACAATGCTAAGTTGAAATGCATAACAACAATGAAAGTCTAAGAAACAAACATGAAACTACATTGTCTGCTTTGGCTATAGGAACAAACATAGAATAGAATTCTAGTGGTTGCAGGAACAGTCAATGCCAAATTTCTAACTAAGTACTAAACAAAAAGTAATACTAAACTAACGATAAACTAAGAAGATGGATTACTCACCAAGTGGGCTCCCTTGGATAAGTATCTTCTAAACTAATAAGAACTCAGATGCTCGAACTTAGAAATTTATTTCATTCACTATAAATCATGCATACAAAAGAGTAATGTATATGTACTACTGAAACTAGAGAATGAGAGTACAATGTCAAATTGTGCAACCTATTGAAGAAGGAGTATCAAATCATTATTTATACTACAGCTAAACAAGGCAGTCAACTTCATGACTGGGAGGAAGCCATTTAGGAGAAATAAGGGAAAGTGGAGCAATGGCAGCTACGCATGCATGAAATTTGGTTAGACATGCAAGTCCAAACATAGATTCAACACAACAATAATGCCCATACATGATCAGTCATTAAGGTCCACTACAAGGTGGTTGCATTCAATTGCATGGAGAATTTGTTGTCATCGGCTGCCTTTGACTTAGAGTGATTCCTTAGCTGGTCATTATGGTGCATGCCCAGTTGGCGGTGTCTTCCTCAACTTGGCACATTAATCTGCATGGAAAGGTTAGTATGCATAATAACTTCACATCTATAACCACTCTAAGAAACATTCATTAATCAAATGCAAAATCAATATAGATAACCCACATAGCATGCTAAATTTCATTAAACTTGCAAAGATAAAACAATATCAAATGTCAATAGTTTGAGGGAAACATTATACCAATACCAACATTTAATCATTAAATTCCATGACATCTACTAGCAAATAGACTATAGATTCTACCCAAAATTAGACCAAAAACTAGGCCCATCACAAGAAATTCAAGGCATTATAACTTTGCTAAGCAGAGTAGTTGGTTTAAGAGATGTAAGCAAATTTGAACCCTGCATGTTCGTTATAATATCCCACATGATGGAGGGTCCTATGGAGTTGCATTGGATAAAATTGATAAGCGATAGAATATATGAAAAAATTACTACATTCCCCAAAACTAGATGTTTCTACATGTCATCATATGTTATTTACTCTTGTGCTATGAGAGCCAGTAAACAAGGGTTGAAACAAATTGGTACTCTAGGCACCAAGGTTGGTAACAATTTGATATATGCACTTCTACCCTAGATCACCATCCATGGGTATAAAGATGATTACATAAAAGTGAATGATTTGTTCTCCATGAAATTGGTGATAACAGTGGAAGGTGATAAAGCTAAGAGATTATCCCTGGAAGCACAAAGTGCCATTCGACCAATGGGAGGCTAGTACATATAGTTCCCAAAATACTCCTACATTAGATTGGAGTGATTTGATGGACTCCCATTCATGCTGCCTAGGTATCCTATAGATAAAATTGTTTTATTGGAATTAGTGAGATAGTTAAAACCATCTCAAGCTCTTTATAGCCATGCTTGTAAAAATTCCTCTTTCAAATTTCCCATTACAATAGGAAATTATAAGTGCAATGCAATCAAAGTGACTAGTTTGTGTGAAGAAGAACTAAGGACCTACCATTTTGAAGAATTCCCTCTCCAAAGAGTGTATTATGATATTGAAGGAAATATTGCTAAAAATATAGTTGGTTTTCATGCTCATGTGCCTCATTTAGAATATTATTGGCTTAATTGTGAAGACGAGCATGTGGTAAGAAGAAGAAAATATGAAAGAATGACTTTAAGATTTGCTTGAATGTTCAAGCTTTATGACTTCCTAGACCAATTGGAAGAAGATGACGGTTAGGTGTTAAATAAATTTTACAATGATGATAGGGTATATGATGAGCCCATTCTAGACCCAGGTGTTGATGATGAAGATATGACATCAATTGATGACTTTACTAGACTAGTCTTATGGTATAATCAACAGTAGATTGATGATTTTTGAAAAGGTTTGAGAGAAAGAGGAATTGAACCCATCTTCTCAGAAGATAAAAGAAGGAAACAAAGAGATGAAACTACTTTTGAAAGTGGAGAGCCTACCAAGAAGAAAAGAAAGACCAATAAGGCAACTCCAGGTGTTAGAATTGAAGAAAGAACCCCTAAAAATACAAGAAAAGAAGTTCCCATAAAACCATCTGATAAATAGAAAGATGCAAATATAGGTAAAGATAAATCAAAAGTGAGGCCTAAAGGTGCATCTTCCTCTATAGCTAAACCCAAAACAAGAGTAATTATTGATGAAGGAACAAGAGCAACAAAGAATGTTGGTGCACAAACTAGGTCTACATCTCAAAGGGCTACAACATTATTTACCTCTCCCCCTTCTATTAATATGGCTAGTATGAAACAAGCACTGGGAGGGACTCCTATAGCTCTAGAGAAAATTTCTAAAGAAGATGAAGCTAGAATTAAAGAACAAATGGACAAATGGGGTGCTATGTGGAAGAAATTGAAAGAAAAGAAGTCTAAAGAAAAACCCATGGTACACATAATGATAAAAGAAATTTAGGATACAAGTTCTAACCTAATAAATGTTGAAGAGGAAGAGTTTATTCAAGGAACGCTCACCTCAGAGGTAGGAAACCCTAGCATACTTGAAATGGAAGCAAGGGAGACTAAAGAGCGGAATCCTATTGATGAAATAATTGTTGAAAATACTCCTGATTCCCAGCCTTCATTTGGGAATGTGTAAAATGTTAATGAACACTTGTAGGTCTTTGAAGAATTAGAAAAAGGCCATGCTGAAACTAAAATTGAAACTAAAATTCTAGAAGAAGAAGCTACACAGTATTTAGGAGATGGGATTGAAAATAGAGATAATTCTGGTGTAGCAGTGAATGAAGAAGATAATGTTTAGAGAGGTGAAATTTAAAATATTGTTAGACAAGAAAATATAAGTCTCCAAACAGAGGAGGTAGTGTCAAATCCTACCAATGTTGAATCTATGCTAAATATCACTAAGGAAATTCCCATTTCAGAAAATGTGGCAAACCAAAGAGAAGAAGTTCCTAAAACAAGTGGTAAACAAGGAAATGTTATAGAGGTAAAACAAGATGATGATACACCTGATTGGTTAATCAGGGAATTAGCTTCTCCAATGGAAGTGGAATTATTACATCTAAATCTTAATAATATTATACAACAAGTAGGTACTCCTAAACCTAGGCACAGAGCAAAGACAAAGCATGTCATATAGAGGAATGCAGATGGAAATAGAACTATTAAAATAGCCACTCCAACAACTGACGAGGAAAAACATGAGATAACATCTAAGGAGTATAAAATCACAAGTATTAATCTTGGACACTCATCTTGGCAGCAAGAATTAGAGGAAATAAAAGTAAAGTTAAATCCTACTATTGCTAGAGTACGAAAATATAAACAGAAGAAAAGAGAATTGAAAGAATGGGTTGCTACCATGGAACACTTTATTAAGTCATTAACTTTATCTGGTCGAGAAAAAGCTAAACTGCCCCAACATCCGATGTTGATGTCACAGGAGCTGTAAATAGGGAAAAATTTCAGATTTAATGTTGAAAACAACAAACTAACTAAACCCTATCAAGCACCATGAAGCACAAACTAGAATGAAAATGCAAATAAACAAAGTAAATGCAAACCAATTTTCAAACTAGACTTGATTGACCTCCATGGTTCTTCTCCACCTGCATGAGAATGCAAGATTTTGAAGGTTGATTGTTGAAGAAATGTTGGTTGCTCAATTCAGCAGCATAACATTGACATGGAGCTGATAGATGAATGACAATAGATAGAAATGGATGAAAGACTCAAGAATGATTTTGACATCATAAGAATACTTGAAGAATAAACCCCCCAAATGGCTTATGATAGAGTTTATTTATAGGAGATGTCTGATTTGGATTGACAGTTGAGATTGGATGCCAATAAGATGTCTTAATCAATGGCCAAGAATGAAAGTTGTAGTATGGACTAGGTTTAGCGAAAAATTAGGGCAATGGGAAGAAATGAATGGCTAAGATTGAATTATAAAATAATTCAATCAAGGGCTGAAATTAAATGAGATGTCAAGAGATAAGATTTGAAGTGGAAGATAAGATTGGCACAGACAAAGAGGTGATAGGAGAAATTAAATAATAAAAAATATTTAATCTAGGTGGCCAATGAATAATTAAATAATTAAAATAATTATTTAATTATAGAGGAATGTGACAAAAGGAATCATTTTGAATTAAATAATGATTTAATTCAAAATTCAAGAGAGTGGACTAAATTAAATAAATTAAATTTATTTAATTTATGAGAGAAAAGACTAATGAATAATTAAATAATAAAAAATAATTATTTAATTATAGTGGAAAGTGGATAAAAATTAAATAAATAAGAATTTATTTAATTTTAGAAAATGACTTAATTAGTGATGGAATTAAATAAATAAAATGTATTTAATTAAATCAAGGAGGAATAAAGATAGAAATTAATTAATTAAATAATTAAAATTATTTAATTAATAGAAGACATATGAAATTAGGAAATAATTAAATAATTAAAAATTATTTAATTATAAGAATGAAATGGAAAATGATGAAGAAATTAGAAATCGCAAGCCTGGGACAATTTTTAGTGTCTACATTTTTCCCCTCTTTGAGATGATATTCGAGATGATGAGATTTGTATCGAGTAGCATCATTTCAAAGAAGCTAAGGTGTGGATAGAGGAAAATGGATGATGATAGAAATATACGATGATGACAAAATAAGAGTGGGAGGATGATGCTCCCTTGAGAGGATAGGAGGGTTGGACAAACACAGGTATGCTCTCAAAATGAAATGAAAAAGGAGGGATAAGATGAATGATGCAAGATAGGAGGTGGACGAAGGAGATGAATGATACTTTATGCTACAAGAAAGTGAGCAACCATGATGTTTGATGTAACACTAGATATGATGCACCAAGGTATAAGGACCAAGGTGATGATGTGTCTTGTGCCCCAGTGTAATACAACCTTGTCTAGATACAAGATATGAATATTAGCTAGAATAAGTCAGATTTGATGCAAATGCAATATAAGAATGATAACACACACAAGCAAGCAAGAAAGCATGCACAAATGATACAAAAACAAACAAGATATTGCACCTATCAAGCTGCAAACCGATGAGTAATTGATTGATTGATGATGATGACTGATAGTGTTGTCATTGTGGGGAACAACATATCCCTAGATCAACACAAGGATGACTAATAATTGAATGATTAACTTTGATTGATTTGGTTTACAACAAGATGAGGATCAAGACCGAAGGATGTGATTGGATAATTTGGCAAGATTGATCGACTTGTTTGGTATGGACTAAGGATTGACTTGCATTTGCACTATTGCTTGGATTGACTAAAGATGATTTGACATGGATGAAAGGATGTGATGAATTGAATAGAAGAATTGATGTGATTAGAATGACTTAGGTTGGAGCAACTTGATTAGAGAATTGACTGATTGATAAGTTGAAGACTGATTTGACATTATTTTGGCAATTTGATTGAATTTGACTGGATGACTAATTAGACTATGTTGTCTATTAGTTCATGATTTAAATGTCGACGTTTCGAATGATTGACTATGTTTGACTTATTTGACTGACGTGACAAATGTTGACTCTGTTTTGGGATTTTTGAGAGTTATTTAGATGTTTTTGTGTTTTTTGGATATTTTGATTTTTTTTTAATTTTTGACATTTATGATTTTTTTTGGGATTTTTGACATGCTTTATTTATTTTTTGGATTTTTGAAATTTTTTGAATTTTTTGGACTTTTGACATGTTTTGATTTTTTTTTTGGATTTTTTTGGATTTTTGACATGTTTTGAGGTGTCAATGGATGAAAATTTGGGTAGCCTTTGTGCTAGATACCAATGACAAGGGGAAAACCAAGTCTAGGTGTAAGGAGATAGATGGGATTGATGGATGGAAGGGTGGGTGATAGGATAAGGGATAAAAGGCTCATGATAGATGGATGGATGGAAAGGATGTATGCGGGTATGTGCAAGATCATCATGGAAAAAATAGGCCCTTAAGTGGCAAAAAATTCATAAAAATCAGTGTTAGGCAACTTGACATAAAAATTTTAATAAGTTGTATATATTATTTCAAAAATATGTAAGAATAGAATCTGTAGAAAATTGAATGTAGTTTCTAAACTACTAGGTTTATTTAAAAATAAATAAAATCTATTTGGTGAAAATTTGAAATTTCAATGCAGTAGTACTTAAATTTGGAAAAAATAAGAAGTGGGTGTCCTATTGACCACCCTAACCATAATAAAATGATAATATTTTTTTAAAGATTTTATATATAAGTAAAGGACTCATGTCTAGATGTGATGCATTTTTTTTTTGTAATTTTTTTCCAAGTAAATAATTAATTATGAATTTTTTATAACAATTTTTAAAAAATATAAAAACTCGTATGTTTGACCACCTTAACTTGGTCAAAGCTTCATGATTTTTTTTTAATCCTATAGTATGTGAAGCATAGAATGTGATGCATGTTTTGTATTCAAAAAATGTGATACCGTTTGAAATTTATAGATGTTTTTCAATCATCCTATTGATTAGGACTTTAGTCATAATTTTAATTGAAAATGAATAATAATTATTTATTAAATTCAAATTAAAGCATAATTTATATTGGTGGAAAGCTGAGAATCTCCTCTAAAAGCCCTTTTTTTGATGAATTTTGGGTAAAAAAAAGGTCATCAGCCACATACCCTACAAATACCCATAATAATGCCACTTTTTGGCCCATCCTGATCTTGCACATACCCATGCATCATAAGAGAGCAAGGTTGCGATCTCCAAAGACTATGTCGTAGAAGAATAACATGCCCCATTCTAGGTACAATACTTAGGTTTTTTCATGACAAATCTTATGACAATAGGATAAGGATATGCTTGTTTAGAAGGATGAGGTATGTCAAGAGATACCAAAAAACATGTTTCAACCTTTTGCAACTATATCTTTAGCAATATCAAAGGGAGAAGGGTTCATAAGTGGACTCAAATATGATAGGTAGGTATGATGGCTAAGATGGTAGGTAGGATGGAAATTATATGACATGAAAATGATAGGTTGGATAGATAAGACATTGTGCCCCAATGTGTAAGTGACATATAAGATCAACCTACACATGACACCTATTTTCTAGGTTTTCATCATGGTGCTTATCCAGGGTCCCTGTTTACCAGGTTTTCACCATTGAACGAAGGGGTTTCTCTTTAATTTTTTTTTAACTCTCCTTTTTTTCTTTTTTGACTTTTTTTTTTTTACCTTTTGGATAGGAGAGGGGGGATATGGATAGGATGGACTCAAGTGTCTAGTTCCATGAAAGGTGGTAGTCCCACTAGAGATGGATGTCATTGCATGTACCATGTCAAATGTGCTCATAGATGTTGGTAAGGGATGACATGAAAGGGAGATGGAGAAGGTAGATGATGGATTATGATGCTGGTTATGTAGGGAAGATGGTGGATTATATGGGACTTATGCAAAAGATGAATGGGGAGGCTTAGCCAAAAGCATGGACCATAGGGATGTGATGGGGAAGATATGTAGGATAGTGAGTGAAGGGTGAGGATATGGAGGTATGTGGAATTAGTGTGAAATGGAAGGGAACCATGACCAATGGTTGCACACATTGTGATAAATGTTGAATCTTTTGATGTGGATGGGGTATAAGAAGCAATGAAGATGTTTGTTTAGGAGATGTGGATGAAGTGCTTTAGGTATGCACATAGACTTAGTATTTTTATGACTTTTTCTTTTCTTGTGGGATTTTTGTAATTTTTGAATGGAGTTGGAATGTGAGGTGGAAGTGGATGGTTGGGATTTTTGAGATGAGCATGCCTCATTGGATTTGATTGATGTTTTCTTAGGGACCCAAACCATTTTAGTTTTGGAATTTTCTTTTGGAGGTATGAGCTTATATACCTTTTTGACTGTATTTTTCTTTGACTCTTTGTATTGATGTCCTAAGGCATGAGGGTCCTTAGGATTTTTTGATTTATAGCTAGAGGCATTGATATTTTTTCTTTTAAATCCCATGGGTGTGGTGGAATGAGTGGAAGCTTCATGTTTAGACAATGTATGCATTTTTTGGTCATGATTAGGAATGTTAGGGTCTTTATGGATAAATAGATAAGAGGATTAGATGCTAGGGATATTAGGTGTTGGGAGTAATGGTAGTAAACTAGATGGAGGGATATTAGGAGTTGGAAGTAATGGTGGAAAAGTTGATGGTGGAAGGTGTACAATCACATGCTTTTGACATTTGTAGGATGATGGAGCAGGGATGGAAACATATGTATTAGGTGTATGATAGGATTTATGATGGAAGGAGGTGGACTTAGGATGCATGGAGGAAGTACCAACATCTTGAGATTGGTGTCCTTAGGGTATGCAATGGACAATGGGACTAGGTGTAGGTGGAACACTAGACATGAGTTCCTCATTGGAAGAGCATTCATGAATGAGGGTGGAAATACCAATAGGATATGATGGACTTGCAATGGTGTTGATAGTGGGCAATGGAGGATCATTAGGATATTTATTAGCATTGTGTTCACTTAGATCCAAGCTATTTGTTTGATCTTCTATGTTTTCTTGGGAGGCATATTTCTCATCAAGGGAAGTGGATGTTGATGGACCATGGATATGGATTGGTAGAGGTGTATTGGGAATATCTTGCTCATGGATGGGTATAGGATCAAGTTTCTCATGGATAGGCTCTTCATCATTATGGATATCATCCTAATCATAAAAAAGATATAGATTATGAACAAGTTGGATGAAAGTGGTTTTACCTTGATTAGGACTAGGGTTTGATGTTTCCACATGCTTGGGAGTAGGCTCTTGACATACCTCTTGGGTTGCTTGAATGGAAATGCAAGGAAGTGACTCATGGAGAGACTTGACATGTTCTAGATGGTCAAAAGATAGGAGCATGACAAAGGGTGACTTGGACTTACGAGGGGACTCTTGAATTGGCTTAAGGGGTTGTGGATGACATGGTTGACTTGAAGGACTTGGCATGATGTTTGTGGAATCTTTTGTATGTTCAAGTATGTGTGTTGAATGAAATGGTGACAATTGATTCCTTTCTAGTAGCCCTTGGGTCACATCATTTATAGGTGGATTTAATGGAGAATTAGATGATGGTGGGGGTAATAAAGAGTTTGATGGGTTAGAAGGTGGAGATGTCAATGGATTAGGATTAGGACATGGTGGCTTATGGATAGGCATTTGATTGGATGGTGGTAAGGGTGCATGACCTCAATTAGTGTTTCCTTTGTCAAAGGTAGCATTAAGACTTAAAGGTTCTTGATTTTTTTGCCAAGGTGGACTTGGGATCCTATGTTCTTGTTGTGATATGGGTGGACGTGTTGATGTGACATTGACATGATAGGTAGATGGGATAGGTTTTCTTAATGATGAAGGTGACACATAGGATGTTGGTTGAATGTCTTGAGGTTGGAATGGTGTTTGGACTTGTTGTGGTATGATTTTTTGGTGTGATAATGATGGAGGGGTTGAATAGGATAATGGTTGTTGAGAGGTTGATTGATATGGATAAGGGTTGAAATTGGAAGAGGTGTGATAAGTTGATGAAGGGGAAACATGATATGTGGATGGATGAGGTTGATATGATGGTATAGGTGACATATAGGATTGATGTGAAATTTGTTGATGTGGTGATTGGAATTGATGATGTACTTGTTAGATTTGACAATTGGCCATGAGGTAGTGTATTTGTGCTATGATTTGTTGCATTTGAGGTTATTGGATTGTTTGAAGTGTTCGGATTATGTAATGGGAACTTTGAATGATTTGTTGGGTTAAAGGTGCTTGACTTGTTTGAGCTACATGAAACATGTCAACAAGGTCTTGTGCTATGTCTTTGAATGTTTCCATGGTGTAAAATGATGTTGATTGGATTAAAGAGATGGTGATGATTAAGATATGATGTGGTATGAAAAGATTGGATGATTTGGTTGATGTGGCAAGTGTTTATTGGAAATTCAAGACTTGGGAAATATCAAACACAAGATTTCACATGTAAATGCATGAACACACATGCCAAGCACAATGATAAATTATCTTTCAAGATTAATTGTTAGGATTAAACAAACACTTGAATACAAAACAACAAGCCCTATGACTAGTCACATGTGGTATAGCTAATTAGGTCTCAAGCTAGTTTGCACAAGGTTGACTAGGTATAATTTGAAAGTAATTTTTTCCCAATAAGTTGGGAGAAAGGGGTAACCCACCCTTCACCATCACTTCCCAAAGGTATAAAGTTATTTGGGGCTTAGCCCAGAGTGACAAGATGTCAACTCCCAAAGGAGTGTCTCTTTGGATTCACACTCGATATAGGTCATCCCTTGGAGGGGTGTGTGCTCCAAGTAGGCCTCCTAAGAAGGGTATGACAAAAGTGAACCAAGTGAGGTGTTTTGGAGGACACACACACTTGATTCACACTTGCAATGATTATTTTCCATTTAAAAAATTGAAATGTGTGTAAAAAAATTCAAGCACTTGTTCTTTTTAACCCAAATTCAAGATGTGTGATTGAAGAAAATGGTTCATTTTAACCCAATTTCAATGGTGTGACAGTAAACAAGATTTATTTTAGACCTCAAATCCAAATGTGTGATAAATAAGATGTTCTTTTTAAGCCCAAATTGAAGTGTGTTGACAAGCAATGATTAAGAGATGAAAGATGACATGTGTGCACCTAGAATTTATTTATATCCAAATCTTTTTCCACTTGATCCAATGTGTCCTTTGAAATGTTTATTTTCTGCACATGCACAAAACCAACAACAAAGCCAAAACCCTAACAAGATAATTGATCACTACTATTAGAGGGTTAGCTAGTCAAGACAAATCTAATTTTTGGAAATATTTTTGAGAGTAAAAATAAAAATACAGACAATATACACTTATTGAAATTTCAAGAGATTTCAAAAAGTGTAAAGAAATCCAAAAAAATTGTTGTTTTGCACCTAAAATTAATTTTTTTATGAAAAATCTTAAAAATATTATAGAAAATTCAAAACAGCTCCAAAAAAAATAATTTTTGGACTAAAGATGCCCTACATCATGCCAAATCTGTAGAAATTTTTTTGTGAATAGATCTACAACCATTTGTGAGATATAAGCAAATCTTAATTTTCAAAGATATGCTTTTTGACTAATTATTTTTCATCCACATTTAAAACATAAAGAACAAAACCCTATTAAAATTTAGAGATCTTTACAGAAATGTGAAAATATCTAAAAAATTTGACAATCTTCTCTCAAAATTGATTTTTCATGAAAAATAACCAAAAAATTATAGAAAATAAAAACCAGCTTCAAAAAAATTGATTTTTGGATTGAAAGCTCTTGACATTATCTCCAACTTGCAATTTTTTTTATGAAAATATCTGCAGTCATTTGAAAGTTATGGTCAAATCTTTGAAAACTAGGGTTTTTTCCCAAAATGATGCAAAACCTGCAACAAAAGGATCCAACTCCAAGATTACTCAAAATTTGTCAAAATATGTTGGGTTCACCAATGTAAATAGGGAGAAATTTCAAATTTAATGTTGAAAACAACAACTAACTAAACCATATCAAGCACCATGAAGCACAAACTAGAATGAAAATGCAAATAAATAAAGTAAATGCAAACCAATTTTCAAACTGGACTTGATTGACCTCCATGGCTCTTCTCCACGTGTATGAGAATGCAAGATTTTGAAGGTTGATTGTTGGAGGAATGTTGGTTGCTCAATGCAACAACATAACATTGACATGGGGATGATATATGAATGACAATAGATAGAAATGGATGAAAGACTCAAGAATGATTGTGACAACATAAGAATACTTGAAGAATAAACCCCCCAAATGGCTTATGAGAGAGTTTATTTATAGGAGATGTCTGATTTGGATTGACGGTTGAGATTGGATGTCAATAAGATGTCTTAATCAATGGCCAAGAATGAAAGTTGTAGTATGGACTAGGTTTAGGGAAAAACTAGGTCAATGACAAGAAATGAATGGCTAAGATTGAATTATAAAATAATTCAATTGAGGGCTAAAATTAAATAGATGTCAAGAGATAAGATTTGAAGTGGAAGATAAGATTGGTAGGGACAAAGAAGTGATAGGAGAAATTAAATAATAAAAACTATTTAATGTAGGTGGCCAATGAATAATTAAATAATTAAAATAATTATTTAATTATAAAGGAATGTGACAAAATGAATAATTTTGAATTAAATAATGATTTAATTCAAAATTCAAGAGAGTGGACTAAATTAAATAAATAAAATTTATTTAATTAATCAAGGAGGAATGAAGATAGAAATGAATCAATTAAATAATTAAAATTATTTAATTAATAGAAGACATATGACATTAGAAAATAATTAAATAATTAAAAATTATTTAATTATGAAGAATGAAATTGAAAATGATGAAGAATTTAGAAATCGCAAGCCTGGGACAATTTTTAGTGTCTACAAGAGCAAGTAGATGCAACTGATGTAGTTCATAATAAAATGAACATGTTTGAAGAATGGATTGAATATTAGGTAAAGAAAGGAGAATAATTTATTACATATGCAATAAGAAAGTACAAGGAAGTATACCATCATTTATAGAAATTGAATTTTTTTGAAGATGAATGTAGATTTCGCAAGGAGCAAGTCATTGATGAAAGGTGAAACATTGAAATTCTCATACAGACATCCAAGAGTTAATACAAAATAATGTAATATCTGTCCCATGAAATTTCATTACCAGGAAAGTGGAAGAAATGGCTGAAATGGGAAGGTGACATGTTAATATAATGTATTGAAGGATTTGAAAGAGTCACTATTGAGTTCAAAAGTGTATAAGCATGAATTTGAACCCTAGGTGCAATTCCCCTTTTTTCCCTTATACACTTTATAAAACAAAATTTGGAGGCTTAAATCTACTTAAGCCTATTATTGGCAGTCCACGTGGCTTCCATTTTGTGCATCAGTAGAGGCATTTCTGTCAGGGATGCCTGTGCAGAGCGTAGACATCTGTGCAACACGCTTACATCCCTAGAAAATTGTTGTAGCTGAGCCATCAGAGGTGTTACTCTTTCCATTGGCCACAAAGTTGTAATACCTCCTTCGGCCAACTGACCTGAATATGGTTGTTTTCACTCTCATTCCTTCATATTCATCCCTTGAACTTGCATTTCAACCTTCTAAGCATTAAATCCACTTCAAGCTCTCACTTTTTTACTCCAACAAGCTCACTCTCACTAACTTCGAGTAGTCCAAGCACACCATTGCAACAACATCACACTCCATCAAAATGGTAGAGCACATTTGGGACCATGCCATTTGCAACAAGGGCTTGAGTTCCCCTCATTTTTCCCCCAAGCAGCCTTGAGTGCTCTTGGTGGAGGTGGTAAGCTTCCCTCTCCTCTCCTCTATCATTTGGTGAGTAGCATAGTACTGTTTTGTAGTGCTTTTGGTTGTTTGTGGCAATGGAAACACCTAAACGAGGGTCTGACTGAGGCAAGCCCCTATACAACCACCCCCCAACATTCTCTCTCTTGTGTGTAGGTGGGCAAGCTCTTGAAGAATCAACTGGTGAATGAGTTCTTTGGTGAGATTCTCCTCATCTTTATCACTCTTGCTTATTTACTTTACAATATTAAAGATTATTTGGTTTACATAATTCTATCATTTTGGCCCTTTAGTCAGCTTGTTGGGTTGTTAGCTTGTTTTTAATGATTTGACCTTGTCTTTATTGTTGTCTGACCATATGAATGATAACACATTCTTGAAACACCAGCATGCCACCTTGTCATCAAGAATCTACATTTTTGTCCTTGGGCAGAGAGTCTCATGAGATGCAATGTTAAACCTAGGAACCAACTCGCCTAGCCTCTTTCTACATTTCAGGCCTACTGAGTAATTGAGAGGCCTCACGGTCCTTGTTACACTTGCCTTACATACCCTAAACAATACAATTAGTTGAGGTAAGTTAGGGAAGCCTCTTGCATCTTGACCCTCCGTGACCTGGGGTGTTGCATGCGAAGGTCCCCCTCTCTTACAAGAAGATTGATCAGTGAAAATCAAGCATTTATTGAAATATTGACATGTCAAGGTTTTGATCCCCAAACATTAGGATAGGAGGGAAAATAAGTTAAATATTTCAAGGAATGGATAGAAAGGATAAATAGAAATCCTATTCAATTGCTAACACGGGAGGTCATTGGAAAAATAATACAGTGTAGAAATGTTATAGCCAAGTATGAAGCAGACAAAGCATAAAAAAATGAAATCATACCTCGAGTAACTGAAGAATATATTAGGCTCAAGCTCACTTGGAGAGCAATACAAAGAATTTCAAAAGAGCACATGCATCAAATATTAAGAGCTTTCCGAGAATATCAGCTAAAGAAAGAAGAGTCTAGAGCCTGAGTCCTAAGAAAAAGAAAAAGAACCAGATACCAAATACTGGAAATATGATGAGGTTTATATTGGTTTCAATGTTAAATTTTAGGTTGATCTCAGTCTCAGTAGATGTTCCTCATTCTAGTATTTGGAAGGAAGCTGGTAGCCTTGATTGATATAAAGTGTTCATGTTGAGGTATGAAGAGAAGTGTTGTTGTGGATGAAGTCAAAGCCTTGACTATTCTAGAATGTTCTTGATGATAGTTGACAGATGTCACGTGCCACATTTTAATTTGTTGTTTTTGATTCTCTAAAAATATTTTTAATTTGAACTTCTAGGGCCTTGTTTCTATAAAAGGCCATCTCCTCTAGCATTTTTATTTTAAGTTTGAAACTTGTGGATGTCAGAGGAGCATAATTTTTTAAAAATTTTGTTCACTTTTCCTATTTTCTAAACCATTCCAACGTAAAACTTTGTATGAATGTAGACATTAATTGATATTAGAGCTTTATGGATACCTACCTATCTAAGTATCTTTGGTAGTTGGTTTTGTAAGTTCAACTAAACAAGACTATATGTTGCGCCATTTAAGGGTGCATACAGAACCTACTCAGTTTCCATAAACGAAACCCTCTCTTTAAAAGTTTGCACCATTTTATACATAGTTGTGAAGCCATCTGGTGAAATATAAAGCAGTTTTCTCTTTTTTGATTAATTCTTTGGGACATCCATGGAGAATAACCAAGAGAAAATTTTATTTTTTTGTATTTTTTATACTTTTTTTAGAATAGATGTTTAATATTTTTGAAAATGTTCCAAAAAATATAAATGAATGGAAAGAATTTTTTGAAAAATCTTTTATTTTCCATGAAGTTGTTGAATGCTTAATGCTAAATATACTTAAGTGATAGCAACGAATTTGTGATGTTCATGAAATATTATGTTGAATCTTTTGATTTCATGATGTTATTTGATAAATGAGGTGAAATTTTATGTGAAATGTTTACAATTTTTAGAAAAGCTGAAAATAACTATACTCCCTTTGAGATTAACAACAAATGTCACATCATTACCCGAGATTGACCCTAGTGCAACCATGACCTAGTTATCAGAGACTTGGGATTGAATGAAATCCAATCTTTGTCCTATGATTGCAAAATTTACCTTTAGGTTGTCTTTGTTCCATATCTTTCAAGAAGGATAGGCTCTTCATGGTCTTGTCTGTGGATATTTTATTTGAACTATTTACTGAGATAAAAATCATCGTCAATAGAGCTAAATGAGGAACTTTATTCATAGATGAATCAAAGAGGAGGAATTTTCTTTGTAAAGACACCTTTTTGGGACACTTTTGGAGGCTCAAAAATAGCATGAACTCAGCTAGATGCTCAAGAAGATTTGACCAAGCAAACTCATGTAACACTTGTTCTTTTTTTTTCAAGCACATGTCCTTTGTTGTAGCAAATTTTTTCACAGCTATAAGGCTCTTCTTTCACACCCTTTTTCAGTTAGTTCTTATTTTTTACTAGCTGCATATTGTAACTTTTATGAGTTCTTTCAAGCATGAACAATATTGTAACTCATTTTGAGACTTGTACAAGTTGTTAAAAACACCTTTTTATCAATAAAATTTAGTTGATTTTACCTTCTCAAAGCTTGTTTCATTGTGTGCAAAGTGAAGATTGATGAATTTACTTGTGAAATATTATGTGCTTCCTCTTATGTATGTCTCTTTCAGCACCTTTATTCAAGATAGATCAAATCTTGTACGCAGATCATATGATTGTGTCAAGGATAGAAGCAAGAATAAGTTGTGAAATATTCTTTCCTTCTTGAGTTATGAGTGCCCCACCTTTCTACGAAACACTTATGCATAGGTATGATGAAACTTTGAGTTGTGTTATGCTACAATTGAATCATTGAGAAATTGAGTGTGTCAAACAACAAGCCATAGGTTTGAAAAACAAATTTGGTGCATCACCTAGTTAGTTGTAGTTAATCATTTTCAGACATTATAAAGTTATTTCCAGTCTTCTTCTTACCCTTTTCCTTCAAAATAAGTAGGATTGATCAAGTTCTAGGTGATCAAGCAAGAGGAATCAATCTTCTCTGGAGGTTCATTCCAAGTTTTAGGCAACCCACAGGTAGCTAAGTTGATAGCTTAGCACTAGGGTGCATACATTGTTGATAACAATTTTTGGAAGGTCCGATGGGACAGTTTGGAGTATTTTAGTCTATAAATTTCCCATACATTATTGATATTTTGTGTGTATATTAGTTATTTCTACCTTTGGAGGCAATAAAACAACACACCTAGTGACTTTGGATAGATTATCTATTGGTATCAATAGTTCAAGTGCTGGTATGATTCAAGTTTTTCATCAATAAAATATACTCTATTATGATTTTCCAACTTTTTGAATGAATAGGAATGTCTATGTTTCATGGGAATATGTCTTATCACTCTCCATTTCATGAGAATGTTTTTCATACTCCTTCTTACCAGCCATATCAAAGTAACCATACTACTAGTTTAATCCAAAATAGTCATGTAATTACAAGTAACCAACAGATTTAACATGCTTACTACCCACCCACCCTTGCTTAGAATTCATTTCAATCCTTGTATGCTCAAAATCAACCTCAAGAAAATAACTTTATACCGAACTATCATGCTTATCATCATAGTCAATCTCAAAATTTGGGAAATTTGGCGATTGGTGACATCAAAAACATATTGCTAGACTAGACTTGGAAATTGGGTGAGATCAAGTGGCAACAATAGTTTGAGTTATAGTAGGAGGAGTTGGATTAAAAGGCTCTCTAGCATCAACAAGAGTCAAAAATTCAAAAAGATAATATGAGGAGAAGCTTGCAAAAGAGGAGAAAAAGAGGATTTTGTTGGCTCCAGTTCAAAGGTTGGAATCTTAATCAACTATTTCTTTTCCAAATTCATTTTTTGAAGAAGAGTTTTCCATGTTCAAAGTACCAAGCTTCAAGTAAGGTGAGTCTCCTAAGTCTATTAAATTGAATATTCCAAGTTTTAGGATGCCTCATCCATTGAAAGAACCTATACTTGAACAAGAACAACCTATATGTCTTCAAGAGACCAAGCCAATTCCTCAAGTTTCCTTGTCAAGTTAGTCTTCCTGTCCTACTATCAATTTTTTTCTAGGTGGACCTATTGTCTACCAAGAGAGTTGGCCTAATGAGAAAAAAATGAGTTTCATGAGGTAGAACAAGAAATAGTTTTTTCTGTTACTTCACTTGCACATGATAAGGAAAATGAAAATTCAGACCTATTGCAAATTAATTATGAGAAAAATCATTTAGGACAACAGGGTATTAAGCAAAAGAGAAGTGTTTAACATGAGATGCTAACAAGTTCTTTCAATGAGTTTCTTGGTTTTGTTAATGAAGATTAAGGAAACATACTTTTACTAACACCATTAGAAACTTTTGAGAAAAATGATGATGAAAATCAGTTTGACAAGGTGTTGGTTCATCAAGAAGTAAGTAAAGAAAGCATCATCTTGAGAAGTGAAGTTATCCAAACTAAAAAAAAGAGGACCAAGGCTTGTTTGTCAAGGTAAAGGATTTTATGTCTTTAATAATCAAGAAGCAAGTGAAGACAACCTCATCTTGAGAAGTGAAGTTATCCAAACTAAACAAGGAGGACCAATGCTTGTTTGTCAGGATAAAGGCTTTGATGCCTTTGTTGGAGTTAAAATGACACTGAGAGGGGGGGGTGAATCAAATTCTTAACTATTTGACCAATTTTTCAAATATTCAAACACACAGTTCAGATTTAATCTCAATATCACTCTGATTAAAGCATTCATGAGTTGAATGTAATCATTCATAAACAAAATTGAGAAAAATAATAACTCAACAGTGAACTGAAACAACAACAGCATAGTAAAACAGAGAGAACACAGAAGAACAAAGAGGCACAATATTTTTCCGAGTGGAAAACCCTCCTGGGGTATAAAAACCACTCCCTCAATGCCTTCCTGGCTTAATCTTATAATAAACTGTTCACAATGCCTTATAGGCTGATTTTTGAGCACCCACTAAAGGAGCACCAACCCCTCATTTAGAGATATCTATCTCAAGGAGTACCAACCCATCAAATTATGTTTTGAACAATAATAATGATTCAGAGGGTTTCTCTGTTTTCAGTTAAGCACCTATTTCTCTGTTTTCTCGTCTATAGAATACCTTAAAGATTCAACAATTAAGTCCCTAAAATACCTCATAGAGAAGAAACTCACAATCTCTGCATCTTATTATACAAATTTTATTGCAGAGTTTTATCTATATATTTTTATACAGCCAAGGAATGATTATCTCAGAATTACATCAACAGTCGAATAGAAAGCTAAGTTTTATGCTTCTATATATACATCTTGATTTACATGCTAGATAGGTAACTGTCTTCAGGAGTAATGGCAGAACAACCAACCCAGCTAAGAGTCATTCTCAATAAATCTGTAACAAATGAGTTCATTTTTCTGAATAAAAAAGCAAAACTGTCCACCACAAAAAATCATAACCTCTAATGCATGAATGACAATACTCAGTCAGGGCATCATATTAACTAAGATGTAGAGAGCAGTTAAGAAAAATGGATGATAATAAATTAATATGTGCAGTATGAAATGCATAAATAAAAATACCAGACAGATCTGTAACTCCCATGGCTCCATCAACCACTGTCGAGCTTCCAGTCAGAGAGGCGCATCAAACATACTAGCCATACCATTCATTTCTGAACCAAGAACGAATTTCATCCTGACAATGTCATTACAGCCAACAACAATAGTAAAGAATAGTTTATGAAGCTTTCTCATGATGGCGGCCAGGCTAGGGTTCGATACCCAGTCAAAAAGAATAAGCTCAAATAGTTTTCCCTAAACCTTTTTATTTCCATCGATGACACGTTATGTCGAAGGCAACTTTGACGTTGCTAGACATTCAATTCATTTTCACTGTGACACATTAGATTTAGAGAGAAGACATATCGAATACAACATGCTACGCCGATGGACTTCCTTAGTATATTATTCTTTTGGTGAGACATGAGGAAACTTCTTACCAAGATGCCCTTTAGTTTCATTCACTATCATTGTAACATACAACCTTCGGGGAGACCTCTTGGAGAAAACTTTGTCATACTGAAAGACATTTGATACACATTTTTTCCGTGACAATTCAATACCTATGCCGAAGGCTTTTACCATTTCCAAGTCACCAAGACAATACATAGTCAGGGAGATACTATATAGACTGCCCCTTGTTTTGCTAAAACATCCCGAGCTCACAATAGATCACCAAGACATTAAAGATCTCACACTAACAAAAACCTTTTTCCTGATGTGCATCGCTATAACATTATGATATTGGTGAGACCTTTCATAGAAAGTTTGAGTCATACCAAAAAAAATCATTCACTTGGAGTCGCTAAGACCTCCCTTCAAATATCACAAGCTCTTACCAAAAAGTATCCATCCACCAAGGTCGATGTGACGTTGCACATTCGATATAACATTTCACCGAAGCAGTAACCTTATGCCGATAAGACATTCAATGCAACAATCGGTGAGACTTAAAATCTTTGGAGAGACAATATACTGAATACACTATGTTTGGCCAAAGAAAAATCCTCCGTGTGATGTTTGGTAAGACAAAACCACTTCGCCAAGACCTATTCCGAAACCACTTAGCTCTTGCTGATGAAACTCCATAAGCACTAGTCGGTGAGACATAATCCTTTTTGTTAAGACCTTTCATCGAAGCCTTAGACTCTTTCCGATAGAATCCTAGGAGAGAATATGATTTCGCTATGACCTTAGCCCGATGGCCAAACTCATGCTGATATACTTTATTCTGAAGTGGGTTGGGGAGACATAAGGAAATCGATAAGACCGTATCCCAACAGTATAACATATGCCGATAGAGAACACATTCTATCGCTGAAACAAAAGAGAAGTCTTACCGATAGCAGCCTGTAAGATAAATTCAATCGCCATGACATCTGAAATGTCTTGCCGATAGGAAACTCAGACATTTCAAAGTGGATCGAGGAGACCCTGCCATACTCATGCTGATATGTGTAAGCCCAAATGAGAAACAACCAATACCTGTGATATGCAAAAAGAACCATCCTGACAAAGAAACCATCTTTCAAGCTCTATCAGTCAAAGAGATAGCATTCATAACTTGAACCAGAATTCTCATCACCATGAAATTAAAGCATAACAAATAACTTTCTGTAATAGCCAAGAGACATCAAAGAAGTGCCATTATAAATCATAAGGATTAGAGATTTTGTCATCAAGGACAAACCATAAACACAACTGAGATCTAACAAACTCCCCCTTTATCCTTGATGGAAAAACACAAATGACTCTCCCCCTTTTTTCCTCAATGAAAAAGAATAGAAGAGAAGAATGTAGATTGTCATGAAACACAACTGAGAAGCCAACCAAAAAATCATGAGAAACAACTGCAAAAAAAGAGTAGTAGTGCAGCAACCAAAATTGTAGGAGAGTTGTAAGTGAATCAAAACATATAACATGCTCCCCCTTAGCAGTAGCTTGGAGATTCAGTGAAGTAATGATTGAGAGATAACTCCCAATCGAAGCCTTAGCCTTTCAAATAACTCTTTTGCTAAGGGATTTGTAAAAATATTGGCTACCTGATCTTGAGATCCAACAAACTATAAGAAGACTTCATTAGCCAAAACCTTTTCTTGAAGAAAATGAAACTTAATAGCAATATGTTTCGTGCAAGAGTGCATAATAGGATTTTTTGAAATATTTATCATACTAGTGTTATCACAAAGAATGGAAACAGGTTTAGAAACATCAATACCCATATCTGAAAGAGTTTGACTCATCCATAGAACTTGAGTATAGCATGAAGTGGCAGCAATGTATTCTACTTCAGTAGTAGAGAGAGAAACAGATACTTGTTTCTTGCTGTGCCATGCCACTAAATGATCACCAAGAAAGAATGCAGCACCACTGGTGCTTTTCCTATCATCCAAACAACCAGCCCAGTCAGTATCAGTATGAGCAATCAAAGAGAAATTATTGCTCCTAGGATACCAAAGACCATAATCAAGAGTGCCATAAATGTATCTAAAGATCTGTTTAATAGCAGTAACATGAGAGTCTTTAGGTGATTCCTGAAAACATGCAACAGTGCAAACTTCCTGCATAATGTCAGGTCTAGAGGCAGTTAAATATAAGAGACTGTCGATCGTTGATCTATATTCCATTTGATTTGTATCAGGAGAATCATCAACCTTAGTAAGTTTGCAACCAGTAACCATTGGAGTGCTAATTGGATGGCATTCATCCATTTGAAATTTCTTAAGCATCTCTCTAGCATATTTGGATTGAGAAAGAAATATTCCATTCTCACATTGAGAGATTTGAAGACCCAGAAAGAAGTTTAATTCTCCTAACATTGACATTTCAAACTTAGATTCCATTATCTGAGAGAATTTTTTACTCAAAGTGACATTATTGCAGCCAAAGATAGTATAATCAACATAAATTTCAACAACTAAAATATCAGAACCTTCAATTTTAACATAAAGATTATTGTCTACACCTCCTCTAACAAAACCATTAGAAATTAAGCGACTGTCCAGCCTAGCATACCAAGCTCTAGGTGCTTGTTTTAAGCCATAGAGAGCCTTTTTCAATCTATAAACATGGTTAGGATTATCTTTGCATATAAATCCTTCAAGCTGTTCAACATAGACCTCTTCATCTAAATAGCCATTCAAAAAAGCAATTTTGACATTCATTTGATAAATAGTAAATTTTTTGTAAATAGAATAAGCCAAGAATATTCTGATAGATTCTAGTCTAGCAACAGGTGCAAAGGTTTCACCAAAATCAATACCTTCTTGTTGAGCATAGCCTTTGCAGACAAATCTTGCTTTGTTGCGAATAACATTACTATTTTCATTAACCTTGTTTCTGTATATCCCTTTGCCTCCAATGACATTCTTGTCATCTGGTCTTGGGACTAACTCCCAATTCTGATTTTTCTCAATCTAATCAATTTATTCCTACATAGCATTAAGCCAACATGAGTCTGTGAGAGCTGCATTAAAATTTTTAGGCTCAAACTGAGTAACTAGATACAAAGAAATTTGTGCCTTTTCATCAGATTTTGCAGCCTTTCTTCTAGTTTGAACTCTTGCATTTTTATCCCCAATAATCTGATCTTTGGGGTGGTATATAGCTAGAGTTTTCGAAGGAGCATTTGATGCAACCTTTTCAGGACTTGCATTTTCATTTTTAGAGCTTGTTGATTCAGCAATAGACTTTGTTGTTCCAACTCCTTCAGAAATTATTTCAAATTCAAGTTCTTCTTCCTCATTATTTTGCAAAGATTCAGCATTCAAATGTGGTCTTTCATCAAATTTTACATTAACAACTTCAACAATCTTATTAAGCCTTTTTTTGAGACATTTATAAGCTTTGCTGTGAGTTGAGTATCCCAAAAAGATACCCTCATCACTTTTGGATTGAAAACTTCCAAGATTATCATCATCCTTTTTGATAAAACACTTACTTCCAAAAATTTTAAAGTATTTGACAAAAGCAGTTTTTCCATACCACAGTTCATAAGGAGTGTGTTTAGATTTCACCCTAAGCTGCACTCTATTCAAAATGTATACAGCTGTATGAACAACTTCTTTCCAATACATATAAGACAACTTAGCTTCATCTAGCATGGTTCTAGCCATTTCTTTTACAGTTTTTTTTTTACGTTCAACTACCCCATTTTGTTGAGGTGTTTTAGTTGTAGCATACTGCCTTTTAATACCGTGTTGTTCACAGTAATCAATAAACTCTTGAGAGGTGAACTCACTTCCTTTGTCTGATCGAAGGCATTTGAGTTTCAGGTCAGATTCCTTTTCAACCATTTTACAAAAGATTTTGAACCTTTCAAAGGCTTCTGATTTGTGCTTAAGAAATGTGACCCAAACCATTCTAGTATAATCATCTACAAAAAGCATAAAGTATTTTTCACCATTAATAGACCTTGTTCTAGTTGGTCCACATAAATCAGTATGCACAAGCTGTAAAGGTTTTGAAGAAGAATGTTCTTTTTTCTTGAAGCTAAGTTTAGTTTGTTTACCACTTAAGCATTCTTTGCACACAAAATTTTGTGGCTTGTTAAGAATTGGAAAACCTCTAACATTCTGATTCTTACTGATTCTAACCAGATTTTCAAAGTTTATGTTTCCTAATCTTTTATGCCATAACCAACTCTCTTCAATTTGTCCCATTAGACACATACCTTGAATATTGTCATTGCAAGATGAGTCAAGGAGATTGTACACATTTCCTTTTGTCCTCCTTCCAGCTGCAATAGCCTTTCCAATCTTGTTCTTAATCTCACATCCAATTAAAAAGAACATGATAACCACTATCACAGATTTTACTAACACTTAGAAGATTGTGCTTGAGACCTTCCACATAGTACACATTATAAATAGGAGTGTCTTCATTCAGAAGAAGTGAACCTCTACCTTTAATTTGAATACCAGAATTATCACCAAACTTGACATATCCACCTACATAATCTTCAAGTTTTATAAAATTGTCCTTATCGCCAATCATATGGTTAGAACATCCACTATCCAAGACCCATAAGTCCTTTTTCTTGGAATGAAAAGCAGTTTGAACCAACATAGTTTTTTCAAAGTTGTTGATAGCCTTAGGTTTCCAAACCTTTTTAATTTTTTGTTGTTTCGGTTGCAGATCAGTTCTGCACTTTTTGATAGAATGTCCCAAAGTATTGCATTTAAAACATCTGGTCTATCTAACAAAACCATAGTGTTGCCTAAGACTAAACCTGGGTATTCTAGAATTAATAAGCCTACAAGTGCTCACCTTATGACCAAATTTTTTGCAGAAAAAAGAAATAACCATAGAAAAAAGAATTGACATTGTATGAAGGTCTATTACCTCTAAAAAAACATAGCATGATCCTTACCAGATTCTGAGTGATTTGAACTTGAATTTTTGACTTCAGAAGAGGGGTTTTGTTTTGCTTTGTCAGTTGAGCATTCACCCTTTTCAAAACCAACACCAGATTTATCTTTATACACCTTTTGTTTGCTGAGCATCTAATTCAGTTTTAGAGTGCTTTCATATTTTTCAATTTCCTTCCTAAGAAGGACTACTTCTTGTTCAGGTTTTTGAATTTCATGATCTTTGCAGCTTACAATCTCTTTAAGAAAGACTTCAGCTCTTTTAGCTTCTTCAAGCTGAGTTTTCAGAGAGATCAATTCTTGATCTGGTTTATGTTCTTAAGTAAGAACTTGTTTTTTGAGTTTTCTGACCTCTTGAAGAGAACATTTCAGCTCACTTTCAAGATCTACTTCACCTTCTTTAGTGTCAATGGTGTTAGAATCATTTTGCTGAGTAATTTCAGCCATGAACAAAGTTTCAACTTCATTAGCTGATGAGTCTTAAAACTCAATATCAGATTCATCCTTACTAAACAGACTTTTCTTCTCTTTAAAATTGAAGTTTCGATTAGGTTTCAAAGCCTTTTTCTTAGGCTGTATTTCAGCTGTCTTGTTATCATAGATTTGATCATCATAGGGATACTTTGCAGCAAATTTACCTATTTTTCCATAGTTAAAACATTTAAAGGGAAGTTTTCCCTTATATTTTCCTGATCCCTTTTTAAATCTTCTAACAAAATGAGATTCTTTAGAATCAGACAACTCTGATTCACTGACATCGACTTTTTCTTTCTTTTTAGAGTTAAAGGCAATTTCTTTTCTTGTTGAATTATTTTTGCTATTTCTCATTTCATAGGTTGTAAGTATTCCTTGCAGGCTATCTAAGGTAAGCTTATCAAAGTGTTTCTTTTCTTCTAGGGCTGAAACCTTAGATTCAAATTTAGATGGTAAGGACCTAACAACTTTTGTGACCACATCAAATTCATTAACCTCTTGACCTAGACCTTTCATTCCATTGACAACTTCATCAACTCTTAGGAAATATTCAGCCACTTTCTCATCATCCTTTATTTTCAACTCCTCAAACTGATGTTTGAGAGTAATGATTTTTGATAGTTTGATTTTCTCATTCCCTTGATATATAGTTTCAAGTTTTTCCCAAATTCCATGAACAGATTTGCAATGCATGAATTTAATGAACACATCTTTAGTTAATCCACACAAGATGGCATGCTTAGCTCTGGCATTTGTTTCATAATTCTTTTTCTCAACAGCATTAGTGGGAATAGTGGCTGGTACATTGTAATCTTCTAAAACAATGCTCCAAACATCAACATCAAAAGAAACAAGAAAAACTTTCATTCTTATTCTCTAGAACACATAATCTGTTCCATCAAATAACAGAGCTCTGGTTATAGAGGCACCATCATGAGAATGTGCCATTAAAAACAAACTCCAAGACCAAGATCAATCCAAGGTAATTAAACCAATCAAAGGACCCTCTGCTCTGATACCAATTTTTGGAGTTAAAATGACACTGAGAGGGGGGGTGAATCAGAGTCTTAACTATTTGACCAATTTTTCAAATATTCAAACACATAGCTCAGATTTGATCTCAATATCACTCTGATTAAAGCATTCATGAGTTGAATGTAATCATTCATAAACAAAATTGAGAAAATAAATAGCTCAACAGTGAACTGAAACAACAACAACATAGTAAAACAGAGAGAACACAGAAGAACAAAGAGGCACAATATTTTGCCGAGTGGGAAACCCTCCTGGGGTATAAAAACCACTCCCTAAATGCCTTCCTGGCTTAATCTTATAATCAACTATTCACAATGCCTTGTAGGCTGATTTTTGAGCACCCACTCAAGGAGCACCAACCCCTCATTTAGAGATATCTATCTCAAGGAGTACCAACCCCTCAAATTATGTTTAGAACAATAATAATGATTCAGAGGGTTTCTCTATTTTCAATTAAGCACATATTTCTCTGTTTTCTCATCTACAGAATACCTTAAAGATTCAACAATTGAATCCCTAAAATACCTCATAGAGAAGAAACTCACAATCTCTACATCTTATTATATAGATTTTATTGCAGATTTTTATCCATATATTTTTATACATCCAAGGAATGATTATCTCAGAATTACATCAACAGTCAAACATAAAACTAAGTTTTCTACTTCTATATATACATCTTGATTTACATGCCAGATAGGTAATTGTCTTCAAGAGTAACGGTAGAACAACCAACCCAGCTAAGAGCCATTCTCAACAAATCTATAACGAATGAGTTCATTTTTCTGAATAAAAAAGCACAACTGTCCACCACAAAAAATCATAACCTCTAATGCATGAATGACAATACTCAATCAGGGCATCATATTGACTGAGATGCAGAGAACAGTTAAGAAAAATGAATGATAATAAATTAATATGTGTAGTATGAATTGCATAAATAAAAATACCAAATAGATCTGTAGATCCCATGGCTCCATCAACCACTGTCAAGCTTCCAGTCAGAGAGGTGCATCAAACATAGCAGCCATACCATTCATTTCTGAACCAAGAATGAATTTCATCCTGACAATGCCGTTACAACCAACAACAATAGTAAAGAACAGTTTATGAAGTTTTCTCATGATGGCGGCTAGGCTAGGGTTCGATACCCAATCAAATAGAATAAGCTCAAAAAGTTTGCCTTAAACTTTTTTTTTCCATTGATGACACGTTATGTTGAAGGTAACTTTAACGTTGCCAAACATTCAATTTGCTTTCGCTGTGACACATCAGATTCAGAGAGAAGACATATCGAATACAACATGCTACACCGATGGACTTCCTTAGTATATTATTCTTTCACTGAGACATGAGGAAACTTCTTACCGAGATTCCCTTTAGTTTCATTCACTATCACTGTAACATACAACCTTCAGGGAGACCTCTTCGAGAAAACTTTCTCATACTGAAAGACATTCGATACACATTGTCGCCATGACAATTCAATACCTATGCCAAAGGCCTTTATCATTTCCAAGTCGCCAAGAATATACATAGTCGGGGAGACACTATATAGACTACCCCTTGTTTTGTTGAAACATCCCGAGCTCACAATAGATCGCCAAGACATTAAAGATTTCACACCGACAAAAACTTTTTTCCTGATGTGCATTGCTATAACATTATGATATTGGTGAGACCTTTTGTAGAAAGTTTGAGTCATACCGAAAATCTTCATTCACTCAGAGTTTCTAAGACCTCCCTTCAAATATCACAAGCTCTTACCGAAAAGTATCCATCCACCAAGGTCGGTGTGACATTGCACATTCGATATAACATTTTGCCGAAGCAGTAACCTTATGCTGATAAGACATTCAATGCAACAATCGGTGAGACTTAAAATATTTGGAGAGACAATATACTTAATACATTATGTTTGGCCAAAGAAAACTCTTCCATGTGATGTTCGGTAAGACAAAACCACTTCGCCAAGGCCTATTCTGAAACTGCTCAGCTCCTGTCGATGAAACTCCATAAGCACTAGTCAGTGAGACATAATCCTTTTCATTAAGACCTTTCACCAAAGCCTTAGACTCTTGCTAATTGACCCCCAGGAGACAATATGATTTCATTATGACCTCAGCCCGATGGCCAAACTCATGCCAATATACTTTATTCTAAAGCAGGTCGGGGAGACATAAGGAAATCGATAAGACCTTATCCTAACGGTATAACATATGGCGATAGAGAACACATTCTGTCGCCGAAACAAAAGAGAAGTATTGCTAATAGCATCTTGTAAGATAAATTCAATCACCATGACATCTGAAATGTCTTTCCAATAGGCAACTTAGACATTTCAAAGTGGATCAGGGAGACCCTACCATACTCATGCCGATATGTGTAAGCCTGAATGACAAACAACCAATACTTGTGATATGCAAAAAGAACCATCCTGACAAAGAAACCGTCTTTCAAGCTCTGTTAGTCAAAGAGATAGCATTCATAACTTGAACCAGAATTATCATCACCATGAAATTAAAGCATAACAAATAATTTTCTGTAATAGCCAAGAGACATCAAAGAAGTGTTATTATAAATCATAAGGATCAAAGATTTTGTCATCAAGGACAAAGCATAAACACAACTAAGATCCAACAACCTTTAATAATCAAGAAGTCAATCATGAAGTTGAGATAGGACATGTTGTGCATAAGAAGGTTAATGAAGAGTTTGATGAAGACTTTTTGACAAGCACAATGGATGAGTTTTATTCAAATCTTATTGATAAGGAAACACTTATTAAATCTGAAAGTTGTAAACAACATAATGAAATGGAGAAAGAATACATGAGTTACCCCATGTTGTTTCGCATAGTGAAGTTGAAGAAGTACTTCATAAGCAAGAAAGGAGAAAGAATAGTTCCAAGTTCATCATTTCAAAAGGATGACCTATTAGGCATCTTGTTAGGACTTAGGCCAGCAAAGAAATACTAATCATGTTTGCATCCAAACATGAGTTTTTTGTCCAAAATGGAGCTGATCATGAAGTTGCAACAATAGAAGGGTTAAAACTTACTTGTCCATTCCAGAACAGTAGTGTGCCTACACAAGATGGAGAAGTGAGAGGTTTTTTCTATATTCTTCATGACGTTCTGCACCTATTCGTTGGATTTCTATCTATGCCTCATCTTTCTCTAGTTGTCCAAAATCATATGAAGCGTTCATTGCATGCTGACTAGGAATGGTATTTACTTCAAAGAACGAGTTAAAGGTTTTGTTTGAACAAGTTTCATTGTTAGTTATTCTAGGAAGAGGTTAGTTTTCCATTCCAATAAGTGTTTTAGTGCACATGTTTTGTCAAGTTTTGTTTTCCTCCAAGTGCACATTACACATTTGTTTCTAGTTTGAGTGTTTTGTAGTAGTGGTTCAAGTATCGTTTTGAGTTGTTTTAGGTGTCTTGATGAATCCATGCCCAATGGATAGTTAAGGAAGTTGGTCACCATGTTTAGCAAGAAAACATCTATGAGAGGTTGCCAAGAATGTGGCAAAATTATTTGTGATAGTCTTTCCTTTTTATTTTTGTCATAGGACATAAAATAGAGCTCAAAAATGTTTATAATGAGTTTTAAGATATTGGATAAAGGGTGCATTTTCACATTTGAGAAGAAAAACTATGCCAAGAGGAAAAAGCAATGTGATGTTAATATTTTAAAATTTTGGGCAAACGATAAACTAAAATAGATGGACTAAGTCTTTTGGCGTCAAACCAAAGAAATCCAAGGGGGTTTCATTTTGTTTCACTCACGTTGTAGAAAAAGTTGAGGGTTTTTTTTGGTGTTGAAAGAGTCCTCCCTATTGGACACTAGGAACACTAAGACGGGGGGGTTGAATTAGTGTTCCACAATATTTGAATTCCAAACTAGATCTAAAACTAACAAGATCAATAATTAAACTTTAATAGCATCCACAACACATAAACAGAAGGAAACATGCAAACACAATAAGGAACACCATAACACCAGGATTTTTATGTGGGAACCTTGTTAGGGGAAAAACCATAGTGGATGTTAGTCCACAATATATACTCTATTAAAAGTATGAACAAAAGGAATGCACTTGCGTTCAGGCACACTGCCTAGAGCTCACTGCTCAAAATAAGGAAGGCTCACTACCTTACAAAATATTTGAGATTACAAAAAAAAGGTTGAACTAAGAAAATAACATCTCCAAATTCCTAGATTTAGTTCGAATGAAGCTCAATTAAAATGATCTTCAACCCTTCTGACTGAATTTGATATTTTTACATGCTTTGCTCTGCTCTTCTCTATTTTCTACCCTGCTGACACCCTTCTAATACTCACACACATATACTCTGCTTTACACCCATTTGAAAACTTTCACACTTCATTTCATATTTCCTCATTCACACACACATACCTCCTTTAAATGAATTATCAATCTCATATATATATCCACGAACAAGGATTTCATTACTGTATGTTAGCTTTAAACAAAATATAATATTCTTCCATATGTTGGCTCAAATCACCAGTTAGAATTAATGCATACCCACACAAGTCAGCTAGACTATAGTAGGGACCCAAATCAAAATTCCCAACAAAAGAAATATTAAAACTACTCCTTATACATCTACGACACACTATATACACTAGGTCGACCATAATGAGAAAATAAACAATAAGTCATTCTACTAAACCTCCAAACTCGTACACCGATGAATGCAACATTAAAAAACTCATCAATCAAGTAACATACATGCTTAACTAACTGGATACTCTATTCTTTATGTTTTCTACCAGTAGTATACTATCTTCTACTTTTCCGCTGGTATGAGTTACTTCTAAACTACAAACCACATTAATGACTCAAGTTGCCATCAATTACAACACTAGTAGCCAAAAACAAACTTTCCAATCCATATGCCAACAATCTCTCCCTTTGGCATTGATGGCAACACTTATTGAAAAATGACTAAGTGTTTGAACCAAAACTCAAAGCTTCAAAACAAAACATTGCTCCCCCTTTGACATCAATGACAAAAATTTTGCTGCTTTCCCTCGTACTTTGCTTTCTCCCCCTTTGATGATGCAAAAATTTATCAAAATATGGAAAATTGCAACTGGTGCTAAAATCAAAAAATGATTTTATACTTATCTTTCATTTCTAGAAGAAATTTCTTCCAAGAGTCCACTGCAATCCCAATAGCTATAATCAAGTTGTTGTTTTCTGATGTCTTATTGATGACCTAGACAAGGGATTCAGGAATGATAATGGCTTCTTCCAACTTTTCTCCTTTCTTTAGAACTTCAATCATTTGCTCTAGCCCTCATTCAATATGATCCTTCACTTTCTAGAAGGTATCCATAAGAGTGTTTCCGACAAAGTGAACCTTTGCATGCTCAGCCTACAACTCATGAATCTTCTTCTTAACTACTCCATCCTTGTCCTGAAACATACTGTAGTCCTGACCGATTATGACAAGATCATTCTCAATTTGCTCCAAATTTTCCTTGTATTTACCAACCAGATGAGGCCACCTAAGACAATAATTGTATATCTTATTTGCTGAGTCAAAGCACTGTCTTAACACATTCATTTTATTTTTTAGTTTGGTGAGAGATAGCCTAAACTGCACCTTCAGATGTGAGATTATCTCATCTTCTTTCTTGTCCAGAGGCATAGAGTCCATAGCCTCCCTGATACCTTCAATCAATTCTTTTGGAAGTACATTATGAAAACTCTCCAATTTAATGTTGTTATCAATAAAGTATCTTCCTAGAGTGTCCTCAATGAAGTCATGTTCATATCATGGTCCATTTAACCATATGTTAGTTATCTTTTGCATTCCATCTTCTCCCTGCACAATCTGCAGTATCTTTGCTTTCAATAAAGCAACTTCTTCATCACTTTCCTTTGTTATTATCACATCCAATTCAACTAGTTTTGGTTCACCTCTTGGTCTGTATTCCTTATAATCTTCATCCATTATATCCACAACTACTTTCTCTTTACCTTTTCCCTAAAATTTCATTGACTTAGGTGTCGGAGGAGTGTCACCAACCAACTCTCTTTCTCTTTTCTACTTTTTCTCCACCTTATCAGAGGATGATCCAAACTTCAACTACTTTTACTGAGAGAGAAATATCACTTGCACCAAACTTTCCTAACAAATTTCTAAAGAAGTTTTCATAAAATTGTTCACCATTTTCAAGAGTGTTGAAATGCTCAAAAATTTGCTTACAAACGAGTATATTTTCCTTCCATATCACATTATCATTCTGAGGTAAGCATTTAAGGAAATACATCATAATGCATATAACTAGGGTACCAAACCTGAAAGAGTAATCTATATCTTCACCAATTGCACATTATCCATTAATTGATCCTTCAACAATCCACATAGATCAAAGTCTTTGTCTTCCACTGTCATTTTGTGTGCAATGTAGATTGCACCTGTAAAGGTTGTTCCTTCCCTATTTTTGAAGAAAATTTTGTAAGAGATTCCATATGCAACATACCTTGTCAATGAATCTTTTATTGTTGAAATTACTACCACCCTCTAATCTCCTATTACTCTATTTAGGGCTTTGAATTCAACATTTTGAATTGATTTGTCTTTTGGAACATCTCCAGTGTTGCATAGTCCAGTTAGATTTCTAATTACATCCTTTGTAATTTGATAGGGTTTATCCATAGTAAGAATATCATCATCCAATCTATTCAGGATAAACCAAACCACCTCTGCATTGACGAAATAGGGAAACTCATTCCAAATGTCCAAACTCTTGTGTTTCACACCTCCAATCTTCTTCAATTCAATGAAAGATAAAAATTTTCTTATATCCCTAACCTTCTGACTACTATATTCATGCAAAGTTACTATTCCTTGGATTTGCTTCATTTTCTATACAGAACAAGGTCATATCGATCACCGAATAAGTACAAAATTTACAAACAACTGAAATACCTAGGAATTTGTTGCTGAATTGACTTTCACTCCTTCAAAATTTTGCTAAAAAAGGCTCTCCAACTATTCTCCTTCGATGCACGGTGACAAATGAGGGTTCCAAATTCCCTTTGATAACTTCACACACTTAACTTCCTGCCACATTAAATGCTTTTCACTAGAAGTTTTTGTTACTCTATACTCTCAAACAACAAGCATATAATCCATTTGTAGACCTTCAAATTTTCATCCAACTCAACAAATGATCACTGATACATTTGAAAATGAATAACCCAACGACTGACAACATCCTGCAATCTAGTACCAACTACATATAGGGGGACAAAGGATTTTCATGAAAAAATATCCATAGGCCAATGGCCTGAAATCAATTATCGGATGAATTACCAGAGGGAGCTTCCAGTATAGCTTTATTTCCTTCATCAAATCCACTCTTTTTTACCCACGTTTTCTTCATCTGATCTCTTATCTCTTCCATGGATTCTTTTCCTTTTCTTTTGTCACCTTTCTATGAATTCCTTCCTCGATATACCCAACCTCTGTTGTCCATGTTTTTGTATCTACAGAATCTTGCAATGTGACCAACTTTGTTACAATTGTAGCATACCATATTTTTCTATCTATACCATTCATTCCACTTATTTCCTCCTGATCTACATTAATTAGTAGTATGTCCAAATTTTCAAAAGGTGTAGTATTTAATGTTCCTTATGCTGACAGACATACTTCTGCATTCTAATGACTTATGACCAAACTTCTTGCATTTAAAACACTTACCATAAAATGATGGAATACAAAATTTTATCTTACTTCTACACTGAAAAGCCATAGGTCCAAATTTATTACAAACAAAACAATATCCATTTTGAGCGTTGGGTTGCCTTACCAGATATCTTTTTCCTTTGTTCTTTTGAGTTTTCCTTTTAGGGTTCTTTTGTTCAGATCTAGAGCTCTCATCCTTCACATAGCCTAGAGCTCACTTATCATTTGCATCCTTTGGTCCTTAATTAATCTCATCAAGCTTAGCAAAACTTGTCCCGAACTTCTCCTTAAACTCATTTGTAGTAGCAAGCTCATCTTTGAGAATAACTATTTGTCTCTCAAGCTCTTGTTCATTGTTTTTGGATTGTTGCAATTCAATCTCCAACTGAATGAATCCACTATTAACTCTGTTGCATTCTTTAGAATTTTCTTTCAATGATTGGGCCAAATTCTCCTCATTCTTCTTTCTTTCTTCAATCTCTTTAGTTAACTTCATCACCACAGATTCCATTTCAATCTTTAGAGTAGTATCATCCTTGGCAAGATTTTCACACTCTTTTGCTATCTCATTTAGGGTTTGATTTAGATGAACATCTTCAGGGCCTTTGCTTTCTTTTTGTTTCAACTTTCCACATAGTTCCTTCCTCTATTCCCTTGACTCATTTATTTTATCCTTCAATGATTGAATGAATTTTTTGGAAACCATAAGATTTTATTTTAATTCCATGACCTTTTATTTAGAATGATCAAGATCATCAAGTGCCACCATAAGTTGTTGTTGAAGACCACCAACGTCCATTGTAATCCAAGATCCACCTCAAGTTGTTAAAATTTAGAAGAGGAACCTCACTAATACCAATTGTTGGACACTAGGAACACTAAGAGGGGGGGTGAATTAGTGTTCCATAATATTTTAATTTCAAACCAAATCTAAAACTAACAACTATAATAATTAAACTTTAATAGCATCCACAACATATAAACAAAAGGAAACATGCAAACATAATAAGGATCACCATAACACCAAGATTTTTTTGTGGAAACCCTGTTAGGGGAAAAACCATGGTGGATGTTAGTCCATAATATATACTTTGCTAAAAGTATGAACAAAAGGAATGCACTTGCATTCAGGCTCACTGCTCAAAATAAGGAAGGCTCACTGCATTAAAAAATATTTGAGATTATGAAAAAAAAGGTTGAACTAAGAAAATAACATCTCCAAATTCCTAGATTCATTTCCAATGAAGCTTAGTTAAAATTATCTTCATCCCTTCTAATTGAATTTGATTTTCTACCCTGCTTTGCTCTACTCTTCTTTGTTTTCTGCTCTGCTAAAACACTTCTAATACTCACACACATCTACTTTACTTTACACCCATTCACAAAATTTCACACTTCATTTCATATTTCCTCATGCACACACACACACACATACCTCCTCAAAATGAATTACCAATCTCATATATATATCCGCGAACAAGGATTTCATTATTGTATGTCAGCTTTAAACAAAGTATGATATTTTTCCATATGTTAGCTCAAATCACCAATTAGAATTATTACATACCCACACAAGTCAGATAGACTATAGTAGGGACACAAATAAAGATTCCCAACATAAGAAATATTAAAAAAACTACTCCTTATAGATTCGTGACACACTATATACACCAGGTCGGCCATAATGAGAAAATAACCAATAAGTCATTCTACCGAACCTCCAAACTCGTACACTGATCAATGCAACATTGCAAAACTTACTAATCAGGTAACATACATGCTTAAAAAGATTTCCTGGGGATCCAAACCACAAAATAATGATTGGGTGGAGTATATCGACTAATTTCCTGACCAAATACTCTATTCTTCATGCTTTCTATCGGTAGTATACTATCTTCTACTTTTTTGCTGGTATGAGTTACTTCTAAACTACAAACCACATTAATGACTCTAGTTGCCATTAATTACAACACTAGTAGCCAAAAAAAAAAATTCCAAGTCATATGCCAACACTCCCATGGTTGTAGTGAAGGAAGCAAATAGATATCAGAGGAATCAGAGCAACATTTCAAGGAGCAACCTGAAGAATATGGCACATGACAAGATAGGATAGAAAAAATTTAGGAGCTTGTCCACATCTTATCTACACATTCCAGTTTCTATGTTATCCAACTACTACGTGGTATGCATTCTAACCATTATCAAGCATATGTGTTTTCCTTTTCAAAGGAGTTTTTTTGAGTCACCCAAATAACTATTAAACAATGGTAGATGATCTCATAAATATCATATTTTGTAATCTACTATGAGGAAAAGAGGTATGTTTTGTAAATATGATGATATTTTTAGGGACATTCATGGTGGATCAAGGCAACAAGCTTCATCTTTTTGTTTTAGAGAAAACAAGGTCTTGTAGGGTTTTCATCTCTTGGGGTTTTTAAATGAAAATTATGGTTTTAACATAGTGAGGATGAAGTTAGTTAATGGATTCCCATCAAGTGGATAGAGTATGTATAGTTGGATAACATAAAGTATGTGTGTTTATCATTGTACAGTGGTGTAATGGTCCTCATGATGATGTCATATTCACATAGATACAATAATGAGCAAGGTTATTATGACAACATATTGAAGGTGAAATCATTATAGAATCCATTTTTGAGAAGAGTGAAGTAAAGGAGTGTGGGAATGCATACTATACAACATCAATGCAATAGAAAAATACTTTGGAATTTCATCTGTTTATTGCATTCTATTTAGAGACTTTGTCATTCAGTTAACTCAATAGGAAGCCATGATTCATAAGGAGCACTTGGCATTGATTTCTAAATACATTTTTTCCTTTGGAAAAGTGATTGGGTTTATAGGTGGTGGCCATTGAAATTTTTTTCAAAGCATGTTTCAGTACCATTTACTAAAGATAGAATGAGGAAAGGTTAGAGCAGTTCTGTATTAAATACCACCAAAATCCATATATAGATTCAAGCTTGTGTTTATAGAAAAACATATCATGTAGTTGAAATGCTAGATGTCCTAATGAGGAGTTTTCAAAGGACACTCCAATCACTGTGTGTATTCAAGAAACTTGTGAAAAACACAGTCAATATAAGTAGTGGAAGTCCATAAACAGTGCTTTTCAAATAGGGTAGACAAGGATTAAAGAGGAAAAAAAAACAATCATTGGAAGATAGGAAATGGGGCAATTATAGATGATTCTATGACAATCCATGTAATGGTTGTAGATGTTAAAGGCATGTCAAGGTATATATGAGATTGCATAGATATGTTGAGCCTTAGAAGATTGTAAGGATAAAGGTTTGTGTGAGATAACCTAATGCCTTTATTGAAAAGAGGAAAATGGATAGTCAAAACATTGAACATTAATAAGGGTAGTCTTCAAAGTGTGTAAAGGGTTATGTTCTAAAATGAAAAGTGAAAAATGACATGGTATACATTCAATCTTCAAAGGACAATCTTCAGGTCAAAAAGACACTCCATGAGGTTTTCATGAAGAATGGCATATGGACTATGAGTTATGATGGTGAATAGTCATAAATAGGTAGAAAATGTTGTCATAACATGAACAAAGGATAGAAATTCCATAAAAGGGTAAAATGATAGTTTGAAGGTAGTCACAGTCCACATATTGAGCTATGGATGATAGTGTGTGACAATCCTTGTATCAAGGGGCAAAGTAATGCATGGTTTTGAAGTCTTTATGGAATAGATGAAAACCATGAATTTGTGTAACACAGTGAAAGATAGTAGAAACCATCTATTGTGTTGACTGAAGATGGGAAACAAAGGCAATCATGAAGTATAATGACAAGATGTTCAAGTTTTCTTGTGGGGAATAAAGGCAATAGAAATTCAAGTGACAGTAATCTAAGAGTGTGGGACAATATGGATAGTAGGTACAACATTTCAAGGAGAATTTCATGTAGTTGTTGGTGTACATGTACACAAGGTTTATCTGTCTCGATTCAGATTTGAAGAGACTCAGTCCCTTAACCTATTTTGATTCTAAATTGGCTATTACGTAGTGAGGAGCTACTTTTCTCTTCTTGCCATGAAAATTCTCAAAACCATCTGCAATTTCAACTATCCAATACAAAAAATGCATAAATGGAATTTCCTTAAGGCCATTGAGATCAAGTAAAGAATACTTGTGCATAAGCTAAAATATAGTGATAGGGAAGATAATGTCTATTGTTGAAGGTGATTATTGTTGTCTCTTAGAAATGCACCCTATGCAAAGTTATGAAAACTGAGCTTTCTAGAAAAACATGGGAACTTTTCCAAGTTGTGGGTCACCTAAAAATGGAAAAGAACCTCTAGAGAAGGTCAGCTTCCTTTGGTATCACCTAAACTACTGATCTTTGTAAGTAAAAGGGAGAAGGAATGGATGAAAATGAAAACTAAATCCTATGGTGATACACCAAATTGACAAGAGAAATGAGACACTCAAGTTACACTTGAATACTGATGATGGATATGGGACTGCACAACAAGTTTCTGTAGATTATGCATAAGTATTTCACAAACAAGTTTGACATGCACACACTTTTAAGAAGGAAAAGTAATTTTTCACAAATCAAAAGTGTCATGTGCAATTCAGAAAAACACAATTTGTAACCTACATAATACTGCTTTTGCAAAGAAAGGAATGCTAACATGAGACAAAGCTATAAGGACATAGAAAGATTTCATGAAATAGCTTGATCATTCACCTCAAAATGCACAATATTTTGCAAGAACCAGAAGGAAAATTGAACCATCAATGGTAACCAAGGTAAATTATATATATCATGCTCCAAATGAGTTACAAAATTTTGCTAATCTGAGAGAGGACTGCAAAAGTCACCACTTCAGAAAAGCATAAGAACCCCCTTTACAAAGAGGCCAAAATACCACTTTATACAACAAAACTATCGGCCCTTTCCCTAGGGCTTACAAAATGAATCGGTTGATGAACACGTCGGCCCTTAGATCTTTTGGAATAAAGTTAATTACATTCAATGTGCATCCCCCATGTCCATGCCAGTGAAGGATCGCTCCAGGGATGGGCTTCAGATCTTTTGCAACAATTACATTAACTTCTAGCCTCCGTGTACACCCTTGAAACCTCCTTCAAGCCGCTTTGAATGGTCTGCAACATTGTCATAAATGTTGATCAACCTTTGCTAGTAGACATCACAGCTGTCATTGTGACTCATGGCCTCTTCCTCTTCGGATTTCCTCCTTTTCTATCCCATTACACAAATTGACCCTCTTCGAGAAGCAGCATCAGGCACCCATGCTAGATCTGAATGCCATTGCTTCACCGAGCTGACCCATGCTGTGTATATTATGTTGATATTCTTTACATGGGTAGTCAATCAGTCAAACTACCACTCCAAGGGGTCAAAAGACTCCTCAGATAGAATCACATGTTGGTGAGACACTAACTATGTCTCCCCATGCAATTATACCCTACAACAGCATCAACATAGCATACAACTGTTGGTGAGACCTCATATCGAATGTAAAAGTCATATCGATATCACAAAAACCATCAGCAAGACAATCATTATTGGCCAGACATCATGGCGGGCAGTAGGAGTTATATCGATATCCCTTTTCCATTGGCAAGTCCATTGCTAATGGCAAGACTCTCTCAGTCGGAAAGATATTGTAGCGAAGCCACAAGACCTTCAGTGAGACATACCATCATCGATGAGACATCAATCTGAGCTCAACTTCCTTCGGCAAGACCATTTTATCTTAGGGAGACTCCATCTGGTCAGCCAAACATTACACTGATATCATCCGATGTCGGCGAGACTCTCCCTAGTCGGCAAGACGTTATAGCGAAGCCACAAACCTTTCGGTGAGACTCCCATTTGTCAGCGAGACATCACGCCAAACCAAAATAGTTCCCCGGAGTCCCCCCAATGCAACAATATTATGAACAACCTTTGGTGAGACCACCAGTCCTCAGTGAGACATCACGCCAAACCTCCTTCCATTGTACCCGAGCTCAAAATTTTTGGCAAGGCTTCATCGAGTCGGCAAGACCTTACACTGAGGCCACAAACCTTCGGTGAGACATCTATCGGTCGGCCAGACCTCACGCCAAACTCAAAAAAAATTGGCGAGACCTCTTAGAGTTGGTGAGACATTACCCCAAAGCCCCATCATTACACCGAAGGTATTCCATTTCAGCAAGACCTCACACTAGGGACACCCTTCTTTTGGCGATGCTAGCCTTGTGCACAAGGGTCAGCGTGACTTATTTCCAAGCGAAGAGATACATAAAAAATCTTGGTGACTAAAATGTCTAGGCAACCGGTGTACTTCAAATGAATAGAACCATATTGTCGGTCAGCAAGACATCTAGCTAGTCTCAACAACTTTCTTCCTCGATAGTTTTATGCCAAATCTGACTGAGATAGGCTTTCTAATAGACCTCCTTGTGAAATAGCATCAGATGAAGACCTTCCAAATGAAAATTGAACACCTACACGCTGGGATCAACCCTTATGGGAGCCACATTTAATCTATGTGCTGAATTTAAAACATAATTTCCCTTGATTGAGCCCATAGGTGAAAATTGGGTAACAATTACTAGTAGGATAGAAATAGCAGTGATTTCAAAAAGAGGTTGATGGATCACAGGGGTCTCAAATGATAGTCAACAATTAGATGTCAGTCAAATTTGATAATGGACAATGGTCGCAAAATAGTCCATGAATAAGTGTAGTAAGAGGATAATTAAGGACTCCTTATGTCATTTTTTACATGTGCAAGGTATCCCAATGGATAAGTTGTTATGAAATAACTTTCATAATAGAAGAATATGATATGAAATATGCTGCAAATACTTGATAATAACTAAGAATAACAAGCTAATTCGAGGGGGGAAACCTCCAAATATCTCAAATGAGAACACACTTCAGAACTTGATGATGAAACAAGACTCACAACCTCCTATATATACCTATTTATACCTAGGATATTTCAAAAGCTGACTTAGAAACACCTATATAAGTCTTAGGCTGACCTAAACAACTAAATAATAATATACTAATGATAATATGACTTAGTAGAGAGTTAAGATAGCCACACACTGACTATTCATAACCCGATGTACACTAATATTAAGGGGATAGCATGCCTCCCTTCTTCAAAGAATCATTGTCCTCAATTTTAATCAAGTTTGAATTCTTTTGAATGAACTCCTTATCCTCCCATGTGGCATCTTCAATTGGTAAATTCTTCCATTGGATGAGATACTCAGTGAATTTTTTATTCCTCAGCTTCTTTGTGCGTGTTTGACGAATGTACTCTACTTCCAAAATGATTCTTCCTTCTTCATTGAGCTCTGGTAGTGTTGTTTGAGTGGGAATATTCTATCTAATTACCTTCTTCAAACAAGAAACATGAAAAACTATATGTATCTTTGTTTTTGGTGGCAACTCTAGCTTGTAGGCAACACTACTGATCTTTTGCATAATTTGGTATGAACCATAATACCTTGGAGACAACTTATTATTCTTTTTTTTGTTGCTTTAGTGATATTTTCTTATAAGGATGCAATCTCAAGAAGACCAAATCCCCAGCTTCAAAACTTATTTCACTATGATGTTGCTCTTCCTGTTGTTTCATTTGATTTTGTGCCATGGCTAAATTCTCCTTGAGTCCTGAAAGTACTTGTTGTTGATGAAGCAAGTGGTCTTCTACTACATGAACTCTTGGTCACACCTTTATTGGTGATGTGATGGAAGGAGGATGATATCCATAAAGTGCCAAAAATGGAGACATTTTTTATTAGCTATGAAAAGAAGTGTTATACCACCATTCTACAAGTGGTAGCCAATCTACCCATTGAGACTATTTCTCTGAAGTGAAACAACGTAGGTATTGGTTCAAACACTTATTAAAAACCTTAGTTTTCCCATCTAATTATGGGTGGTATGAAGAGCTATGAGCCAATTGACTACCCAAACATTAGAATAAATCTTTCCAAAAGTGACTAGTGAAGATAGGATCATGATCACTAACAATAACCTTAGGTGTACCATGTAGCTTTTTGATATTCTCCAAAATATATTTTTCCACTACACTTGTTGTAAAAGGATGTGATAATGCAATGAAATGTGCATATTTAGTGAGGTGATCAACTACTACCATGATGACATTATGACCTTTAGATTTGGGAAGCCCTATGATGAAGTCCATGGATACCTCTTCCCAATGTTGGCTAGGAATAGATAAGAGTTGCAAGAGACCTGGTGTCTTAATTGTCTCCCCTTTATTCTTTTGACAAACCAAACATTCAGCCACAAATTTCTGAACATCGCCTTTTAGCCCTTCCCAAAAAAAATCTTGCTTGACTCGATGGTATGTCTTCAAAAATCCTAAATGACCACCCACTGGAGACTCATGCAATTCTATGAGAATCTTGTGTTTAAGAGTGGAATTCTTGCAAATATACAAATGCTCTTTATACCAAAGAGTATCTCCCTTCTAGCAAAACATATCTAAACTACTACGATCACTTTTTAATTGTTCGATGAGATTACTTGTCTCAACATCATTTTTCCACTCTGCTTTGGCTTCCTCCACCCAATTTTCGTGTAATATTGAAAGGGAACACAATAAGGCTTCATCTTTCTCATCCTTCCTTGAAAGTCCATCTGCTACAATATTTTCTTTCCCTTTCTTATATACAATCTCAAAATCATATCCTAACATCTTAGTGACCCATTTTTGTTGCTCTTCAAAAGATATTCTTTGTTCCAAAAAATATTTTAGGCTATCATGATTTTTCTTAACCTTTAAGTGTCTACCTAGTAGATAAGGTCTCCATTGTTTAACTAAATAGAGGATTGCTAGCATTTCCTTCTCATAAATAGGTTTTAGTTGATTCTTACCCCTTAATTGACGACTCTCAAAAGCAATTGGTCAGCCTTCTTGCATGAGAGCTACTCCTATCCCATTTCTAGAAGAATCACATTCCACAATGAATTCCTTGGTGAAGCCAGGAGTGACAAGCACTAGAGTTGTACACATATCCTCCTTCAATCTCTCAAATGTTGCATTGGTAGACTCGTTCCAATGAAAAGAATCCTTCTTCAATAGAGTGGTGAGAGGTGCTGCTATATGACCATAATTCTTCACAAATATTCTATAGTACCCTGTCAATCCCAAGAAACCCCTCAGTTTCTTAAAGGTTTTTGGAATAGGCCATTCCATGATAGCCTTAATTTTGTTAGGGTCCACCTTTACTCCTTCATGTGAAACTATGTGTCCTAAATACTCCACCTCCTTAAGACCAAAAGCACACTTGGATGGCTTAGCATAGAGTTTATGATCTTAAAGTATTTGTAATGCTTGATCCACATGTTGCAAATTTTCTTCCCAAGTCTCGCTATAAATCAATATATCATCAAAGAATACTAACAAAAACTTTCTCAAGAACTTCTTAAAAATGGAATTCATCAAACTTTGGAATGTATATGGTGCATTGGTATGACAAAATGGCATCACCAAAAATTCATAATGACACTCATGAGTCTGAAATGCTATCTTACAAATATCTTCCTCCTTAATCTGAATTTGGTGATAACCAGATCTAAGATCTAACTTGGTAAAATACATAGCTCTATTCAATTCATCTAGAAAATCATCAATGATTGGAATAGGAAACTTATCTTTAATGGTGTACATTTTGAGCACTCTATAATTTGGACACATGTGCCAAGTATCATCCTTCTTACGTATCATCACCACAGGCGATGAGTAATCACTTTGGCTATTCCTGATAATTCTTGCCTCTAGCATCTCCTCAACATTTTTTTCTATCTCACTCTTTTGTATGTGTGGATACCTATAAGGCCTGATGTTCGGTGGTTGGATACCTAGAACTAACTAAATGGAATGATCGTGATTCCTCTTAGGAGGAAGTCCTTTAGGCATATCTCTAAGAAAAATTGAGTGACAATCAATTATAGCTTGCAAATCTGGATGAGCAGGAGCATTAGATTGAGAGACTTCTAATGAACATAGTTGTGCCACAAATCCATCCACTCCTTTCTTAAGAAACTTTTGCATTTGATGAGAGATTACCATTTGTTGGGATTTTTCCTTCAACCCCCTTAGCTCTACTATCCTTCTTCTGATTGAAATCTCATGAATAGGTCTTGGAAGTTCATCTCAATCATTCCCAAAGTAGTAAGCCATTGTACTCCCAAAAAAAATCTGCTGCACTCATGGATATCACATACATTGGGGTATCAAGTTGATTATCTCCCATAGATAATTTAATTCTATGACACTTTCTTTAACAACTAACTATACCACCATCTACAATCAAAACTTGAAACTCTGGAGCTCGATATATAAAACAATTTAGACGAATAGCTAACTTTTTGTTGATGAAATTATGAGTACTACCAAAGTCAATCAACACTGTTACCTTCTGCTTCTTTAAGAATCCCACAACCTTGAGAGTTTGTGGAGCATTGAAACTTGAGAGTGCATTACAAGAATTGATTGGTTGAGAATCATGTGATTCCTCATTTGACTCCCTTTCATCCTCTAATATGGGTTCCTCCTCTTCTTCCTCACTTGGACCTTCAATATAGAACAATTTCTTTTCAATGCATTTATGTCCTCGACTGTATTTTTTATCACAATTGAATCACAACCCTTTTTTTCTTTTCTCCTCAATTTGTTGTGGAGTCAACCTAGTAGGTTGTATTGAATATCCTTTCTCTCTTGTCACATTAGCCCCTGCTTCTTAGGAATCAAATACTTCTCCTCTACCCTACATGCTAAGATAAAAGACTAATTTATGGAGCTAGGGCTAAACATGTGTACCTCATGTAGAATGTGATCCTTGAGACCCCCCAAGAATAAATAATTCAAGTTTTCCTCTGTAATTGTATCGAATCTTAAGGATAGATTTTGGAATTGCTGAATATAATCCTTAACTGATCATGTTTGTTGAAGTTTAGCTAGTTGGCTAAAGAAGTTGTCTATCACGCTATTGATATATTGTGCTTGGAGTTCCTCCATAAAAATTGACCATGATACAATGAGCCCCTTTTAACTTTGATGAGTGCAAATTGAATGATACCAAATGAATTGATCTGGTTCTAAATATAGGGAATCCATCATGACCTTTTGTCCATTTGGGATTTGGTGTACTTCAAAGAAATTCTCCATTTGATTTATCCATGTTAGAGGATTCTTGCCATCGAACTTGCACATATCCACCTTTGGAAATAAATTCCTAGATCCCATAGGAGTACTAAATCTTATGTCAATGTTAGTTGACGTAGAATTTTCACCTTGGTCACTTGAGAACTCCTTTCTTGGTTCAGCCATGTAGGTGCTTAACATGTTTCATATGTCTGATATATCTCCTCTTAGGTCACACATATCCATCTTCATTGAGGAAATTTCTTCCTTGACCTTACTTATTTCCTCATTAGGAGTAATATCCTCTAATTTTACCCCATCCTTATCAGGAGTCTTCCCCAGAGTGACAACATTCTTTTTACCCCTTGTTGCAGGCCCTGTCATGATGGAAACCACTAATTTTGAAATAAATCACACATATGAAACTTAAATTATCTGAAATTTTTACTATAATCTCCTTTAGTATTTCTTCAAAAACCTAATAAAAATCAGACTCCAATTCAACAAGGTGTACGAGATATGTAGATTCCAAAAAAATTGTGTAGAAACACTAATTCTACAATAATTTGCTTAATTCTGCTCCAATTATTCTAAAACATATGTTGTAGCTTCTTTAATATGTTCTTCAAAAACTCTTTAAAAATAAAAATAAAATTCACCAAAATCTGAAAGATATACTCTTCCCAATATCGCCTCCAAAATTGAGAAAAACCTTGCCTCTACGATGCCAAGATCATGCTCTGATACCACTTGTTATGAAATAACTTTCACAATAGAAGAATATGATATGAAATATGCTGAAAATACTTGAGAATAACTGAGAATAACAAGCCACTTTGAGGGGGAAAGCCTCAAAATATCTCTAATGAGAACACACTTCACAACTTGATGATGAAATAAGACTCACAACCTCTTATATATACCTATTTATGCCTAGGATATCACCTAGGCTGACTTAGACACACCTATATAAGTCTTAGGCTGACCTAAAAAACTAAATAATAATATACTAATGAGAGTATGACTTAATATAGATTTAAGATACCCACACGCTGACTATTCATAACCTGATGTACACTAATATTAAGGGCGTAGCATAAGTAAGCATCTAAGAGGCAGTTTGAGACTATTGGAGGACTTTTTCAAGAACTTATGAAGGTTTTGAGTTCCCAAAACCCATTATATCCAACCCAAGGTAGTTTGGAAGAGATTTGCAAGTTTTGAGGTGGTTGTTTGGGAATTTCATCAAGTTGGAGCTAGAAATAGGGGTGGTTGAAGACATTTTCCAGCCATTATCAAGCGTTTAGGAGCCAAATGAGGAACCCTATTCATATATGGGTCAAATAAGAGTATTTTTCTTCATAAAGACACCTTTTTGGAGCACTTTTGGAGGCTCAAAAATAGCATCAACTCAACTAGACGCCCAAGAAGATTTGACTAGGAAAACTCATGTAACACATGTTTTTTTTTCAAGAACATGTCCTTCGTTGTAGCAAGATGTTGCACAACTATAAGGCTTATATTTTAGGCCCTTTTTTAGTTAGTTCTTGTTGTTTACCAACTTCATATTGTAACTTTTATGATCTCTTTCAAGCATGAAAATTATTGTAACTTATTTTCAGACTTGTACAAGTTGTAAATAACACCTTTTATCAATAAAATTTAGTTAATTTTACCTTCTCAAAGCTTGTTTCATTGTGTGCAAAGTGAAGATTGATGAATCTACTTGTGAAATTTTATGTGCTTCCTCTTATGTATGTCTCTTTCAACACCTTTAGTCAAGATAGATCATACCTTCTATGCAGGTCATATGATTATGTCAAGGATAGTGTAGACACATAAAATGTACTGATTGACATTATGCATCTGATCCTAACTACTAACACCAGTTCATCCTAAATCATCCATCAGTTCTAACCATTTAATCAGATACCTTTATGTGATTAAATTCATCAATCATCCTCTCTTAATTAAATAAATCATTTTATTTGATTAAGTTGATCCATTTCGTCAACCTGATCTAATTATCTCTATTTAATTAAATAATTCATTTTATTTGATTAAATTTCTAAAGTCATCCTATTAAGTTAAATAAATTAATATTTATTTAATTTAAACTAACTTTCACTTTCTCTAGTTAAATACACCAAAAATATTTATTTAACTATCTCTAAAATCATGTTCTTCATTTTTTGATTTAAATAAATCTACAAATTTAAGTCAAATTTGTCACATCAGCTAATTCCTCATTAAATTAATTAACCTTGATTAATTTAATCTCTATTCATGTCCCATCCTCTAGCTTTTCCCACTTGCACATGAAAATGGATTTAATTAATTTATTAAATCTCCATTTTCCATCAACAAGGCATAATAAAGGAATATTCCTCAAATTTGAATTCAAAATCCAAGTGGGATGAGTCCTTCCAACAAGGAATTTAATTCACCTAACAAGTACTTTTGCATTGATCCAAGTGGCCATTACTCCATTTGACTCTCCCTCCACCATGTCATTTCAACAATTTCAAATTTCAAATATATGCATTTATTGACACATTCTTCAAAACTTACACATCCTTCAACCATTTTGTTGGTGGTTTTTCTTGTAAACCAGGTTGGTCTCCTATTCTACCTATGGAGTAGCCATCTCCAATCAAGGGAAGCTCAGAGGACCTGGACCAATTGACAAGATTCAGTCAAAGACTGAGATCTTCTACACTTTAGGTTCTATAGAACCAGGGCGGGTATACCCACATAATGCCTCAAATAAGACTAGACATTGCTTTTTATAGTAGATGACTCCTGGTGCCAAGCATCGAGGACCTCAAATGGGGCTAGATTCTTAGTAGCTCAACCTTGAAGCAATGAGGAGGTAGGACATAAACTAAACAAAAGATATTCAATGATTTTAAAAGGTTTTCTAAGAGGAACTAAGCCACAAACAGATTAGTGCCTAATCCAGGGTCATGGAGTCACACACAAAAGATGGAATTCATCTGCAAACAGGACTTAATTAGTGGATTTTTTTTTGCTAATGCCTTACATTAGCTATCAATGCCTTACACTGACAATCTGACTCTTGTATCATCTAGACTCTTCTTACCAAATCCAACTTGCAAACAAGTAATCACTGCTATCTATTCAAAGGATTTAACTACTTCCTTGAAGTAGACCTATCAACAAATAACATAGTCCCATGAAGTATGAGAAGATGAACAAAAACACCTTATGCATTTATTCAAATGATTAAAAGATTACAAATGTGGAGACAATCTGATGATATGCATGAAAGATAAGCATCTTCATGTGTTTTTTGCCCAAACTGATTGCATTTACAGAGGAAATCAAAGTTACAGACCAAAGACTCAAAACCATGACTCAAGACTAAACCCTAATCTGTCTCAAACTAATCCCAAACTCAAAAAAATGTGGAACCAAAACACCAAGGTTTGAAACCCTTCACGCTAGCCATGAAATCTCCCTTTATAGGAATAGGGAGAGCAATATGCAACCGGCTAGGGTGACATTACATGTCAGCAGGTGACTAGGCCAAACCCTAAACAACATGCAGGCTGAGTCACCAATCCACCACCAACATCAGGACTATATTGAATGTTCATGTCAAGTGAATCCATGAGAAATCTCGATACAGATCCAATCAGGTCAAATCAGGCAGGACAGACATGGGCAACCATGGCGACCAGAACAAGTCTGTCAGCCAACATCAAATCAGCCTAAGAATCCATGTACCCATACCACTGAACATGCCATTCTGTCACAGAGTTGCCATGAATGCAAATTCGGTGAATCCAGCGACCCTCCATATACTACAATCAAGTCTCAGTTCTCTGGTCTTCACAGGAAAACACCTTTGAAACCCTAATCACGTGAAAATGAATATCAGACATTGATCAATAGTGATCAGGCGGCTGTCTTTTAAATCTTCATTAGTCGTTGAACTCGGCCACCACATGTGACTCCTACGCCCACCATTGATCAGATGTCAGTCAACCAGGGATGGTTGATCTCCATTTAAATGTACACACTGCGGCATGAGTTCGGAGGTGGTGTCCATGTGACATGTGGCAGGTGAACACTCTCCTCATAGAGCATAAAGATCAGGCAAGTCACATGAGCGCCCAGGCGCTGGCCATCAAATCATAACGATGGTTGCCCGCGGGCCATTGATCTATGTTGGGAGGAACATGGGTTCCACTATCGGCAAGACATAAAGAGGTTGGGGAGACCACAGGATGAGAATCATATGTTACATCAAGCGCTCAACATATTCGGCAAGAGGCCACCAAGTCGGCGAAACATCCCAGCAAAGTCACCGAACATATCAGCCAGACATAAGGAAGTTGGGGAGACTTTCGGCCGAAGAGAACATGTTATATCAATCACTGATCATAGTCGGCAAGAGATGGCCGAGTCAGCCAGACATCATGGCAAAGTCACCGCGGTTGAAGGGAGGTCACACTGAGCGCCAAAGTGGCCACCAAAGTTGGCAAGACAAGCAGGAGTCGGAAAGACATCTCCCCGACACAAAGAAAATAGGCCGATAGGAAGGGGTCTCGGGGAAACATCCCAAGGTCACCCAAAGATCACAACGAAACCAAAAGATCATACCAAGAGCATGGAGGGATCGGCATAACAAAACAAAATCAGCCAGACTACAAGACTTCATAGCGAAGAGAAGCCAACACTCACCCAAAGGTCTCTGCACTCGGTGAGATGTCACGGTGAAAAGAAATGTCTCGCTGACTGAAAACCTTAGTCAGCAATTCGGCAGACCGGACTAGAAAAGCATTTCACGGTAACCATCAAGTAACTTTTTCATCATGGCCATTGATTATCAACATGTGTACAAAGGAAGTCACATTAGTAGCTCAGCCGTTAACTTGTGAGGACTTCAACATCAGGGAAAGTCACACCGAGGACCAAAAGTCACGCTGAAGGCAAGGCGGAAAGGGAACCAGACCAAGTCAGAGTCGGAGCTGAGAAAGACACAGAATTGGAGCCAGAGCAGGGGACAAAAAGGAATAAAAGAGACTGGGACCGAAAACCATCCCGCTCCCGCCTCCGCAAAAGACCACAAAGGTGGAGCCGAAACTAACATGAGACAGAGAAGCCACAAGGCTAGGAGTGTGACAAAACCCAAAATAGGAAACTAGAAAAAGGTTCCAAAAAGATTCCCATTCCGGTTCCACCCCCACCAAAAGCAAAAGGAAAACAAAGCGAGCGGAGTCGGGGTCGGAGCAAAACCCAAAACCATAAGCATGAGACAGGTTCCAAAATTGGTTTTCACTCCGATCTCGTGCCCGCCAAAGGAAAAAAAACAAAAGACAAGCAAAGAGGCGAAGCCGGGGCTGGAATGGAACCCGAAAGAGAAACCAAAGGCCAATATCAAATTCTGATTTCATTCTAGTCCTGCCCCCGCTAGACAAAGAAAAACACAAGGCAAGGAAGAAAAGAAAGATTTAGCCATCCGAGACATGAACACTTAGCACGCTGAGCTCAACCCTGGTGGGAGCCCATTTACCCCACGTGCCAAAATGATAGAAAATTCCCAAGCTAAAGATTTGTTAGGAAGATCAAAGGCAAACAACTGGAAAATGAAAGACAACCAAAATAAGTACTAACATAGGCTCCAGTTGGGGACGTATGCCCCTGGCGGGCATAGCAAGAATCCAGATCATAGGGAGAGTAGACCAAAACAAAAGGAAACCCAAATAGCGAGGAGCTAACCAGACAATGTTAGCAAACACAACAAAACAAAACTGACCAGAAAAGCAAAAACCTAACCTAGTGTTCATGGAAAAAGAAATGCTTCAGATGAAGCACCACTTCAAGAATTGTCCATGAACAGGAAATTCAAGAGTCACATTATTGATTCTTTATTTCATTTGATGACACTAGGCCACCAAATGAAAAATGAGAGCCAGCATTTACCCCTGTCAAATACAATTTTGCAGAATGAGTTGGTCTCTCCTAACTCATGCTTGCCTCTGCCAAACTACAACAATATAAGTGAATGCACCTCTGCAAACATAAGTATCAAGTTGCCCCTATGCAAGTGAAAACTTACTCTCTGTTTAGTTTTATCTTCAACTGGAAACCAGATCCAATAAACTTTATCATTGCCACACTCTTCATTGTCTGATTTTGTGTCATCTGGCAATACCTGTGAATACTAATCAAGACTATATGAAAACATAGTCTAATCACAAATGGCTACCTGAAAAAACATGTTAGTACCTCTCAACAGGCTATCATATTCATCATTATAAACATGTACATGATCCTTATTCATTTGAAAGTCAAGCATACTTTCAAAATGTTGACTGTTATATGACAACAAGCTGTCATATTCACTATTTACATTACCCTGAAGCTGAAAAAAACTAGCTCTAGTGGTCTGCATATTGTCACATTCTATGAAAACTTCATCAAGTGTATACAAAGGAATACACTCACCATTCAACACATCTTGCAACTGCTCTATATCATTTTCAGTAGGAGGAGGCACATCATTAGTGCAATGATGGTTTAAACTACTACTCCCACTTCCTCTTTTCTCTTGGCTCTGTTCTTCATCATGTTGGCAATGAGAGTCACCAAAGGACTCTAACTCATCCTCATGGTGTGCCTTAAGCATGGTATCATAGCTTGTAGAGGGAGAAATAGGACAACAATGCATTTTGCAAATGAAATCTATCCCTCTACAACTATCCAGTTGCAAAATTCAAACTTCCCTTGATGACAGTGCTTGATCTCACCAAATAAAGGGGAATAAAGTTTTTTTTTAAATGTTCAAAAAGCATGAAGAATACCTGGGAATGTTGCAGCCATCTAACTATTCTTTGAATCTTCAATAGGTTCACCTTGATAGAGTCATCACCTCTTTGCAAAGGAAAGAACTTCAAATGGTATGAAGGTCACTTACATATAAATCTTTCTCTGAGTTCCATCCGACGGAGCACCATAGATCTTGTAGCTTTCAGGTTCACTGCAACAAAACTTTTCTCCAGACCTGAAATTCTTCAAACTTTTTACCGCAGCGGCATGGCAAACAAATATGACTCTTTTGATATGGCACTTTATAACCGGATTTCTGAGTAACTCCCCAGTGGAGTCGCCATCTTGTTGGTGACTCAGATGGGAAAATGAGAACCCACAATAGAATCTCAGATTAAAATTTTCTTTGTTATATCCCAAATGGAGTCGCCATCTTGTTGGTGGTTTTTCTTGTAAACCAGGTTGGTCTCCTATTCTACCTATGGAGTAGCCATCTCCAATCAAGGGCAGCTCAAAGGACTTGGACCAACTAACAAGATTCAGTCAAAGACTGAGATTTTCTGCACTTTAGGCTCTGCAGAACCAAGGTAGGTATACCCACACAATGCCTCAAATAAGACTAGACATTGCTTTTTATAGTAGATGACTACTGATGCCAAGCGTTGATGACCTCAAATGGGGCTAGATTCTTAGTAGCTCAACCTTGAAGCAACGAGGAGGTAGGACATAAACTAATCAAAAGATATTCAATGATTTTAAAAGGTTTTCTAAGAGGAACTAGGCTGCAAATAGATCAGTGTCTAATCCGGGGTCATGGAGTCACACACAAAAGATGGAATTCATCTACAAACAGGACTCAATCAGTGGATTTTTTTTTGCTAATGCCTCACATCAGCTATCAGTTCCTTACAGTGACAATCCAGCTCTTGTATCAACTAGACTCTTCTTACCAAATCCAACCTGCAAACAAGTAATCACTACTGTCTATTCAAAGGATTTAACTGCTTCCTTGAAGTAGACCTATCAACAAATGACACAGTCCCATGAAGTATGAGAAGATGAACAAAAACACCTTATGCATTTATTCAAATGATTAAAAGCTTACAAATGTGGAGACAATCTGATGATATGCATGAAAGATAAGCATCTTCATGTGTTCTTTGCTCAAACTGATTGCATTTACAGAGGAAATCAAAGTTATAGACCAAAGACTCAAAACCATGACTCAAGACTAAACCCTAATTTGTCTCAAACTAATCCCAGACATAGAAAAATGTGGAACCAGAACACCAAGGTTTAGAACCCTTCACACTGGCCATGAAATCTCCTTTTATAGGAATAGAGAGAGCAACAAGCAACCAACCAGGGTGACATTACACGTTAGCATGTGACTAGGCCAAACCCTAAATAGCACGCAGGCTGAGTCACCAATCCACGACCAACATTAGGACTATATTGAATGTTCATGTCAAGTGAATCCATGAGAAAGCTTGATGCAGATCCGATTAGGTCAAATCAGGTAGGACAGACATGGGTGACCATGGCGACCAGAACAAGTATGTCAGCCAACATCAAATCAGCCCAAGAATCCACATGCCCATACCTCTGAACACGTCATCCTATCATAGAGTCACCATGAATGCAAATTCAGTGGATCCAGTGACCCTCCATCTACCGCCATCAAGTCTCAGTTCTCTGGTCTTCGCGCATAAACACCTTCGAAACCTTGATCACACGAAAATGAATATCGGTCGTCGATCAACAGTGATTGAGTAGCTGCCTTTTAAATCTTCATTAGTCGTTGAACCCGACCACCACATATGACTCCTGCGCCCACCGTTGATCTCCATTTAAATGTACGCACTGCAGCGTGAGTTCAGAGGTGGGGTCTGTGTGACACGTGGCGGGCGGCCGCTCTCCTCACAGAGCATAAAGTTCAGGTAAGTCACATGAGCACCCAGGCGGTTGCCATCAGATCATAATGATGGTTTCCCGCGGGCCATTGATCTATGTTGGGAGAACATGGGTTCCACCATCAGCAAGACATAAAGAGGTCGGGGAGACCACAAGCTAAGAATCGTATGTTACATTGAGTGCTCAATACAGTCGGCAAGAGGCCACCAAGTCGGTGAAACATCCCAGCGAAGTCACCGAACATATCAGCTAGACATAAGGAAGTCGAGGAGACCTCTGGGCGAAGAGAACATGTTATATCAATCACTGATCACAGTCGGCAAGAGATGGCTGGGTCAGCCAGACATCATGGCGAAGTCACCACGGCTGAAGGGAGGTCACACCGAGTGCCAAAGGGGCCACCAAAGTCGGCAAGACAAGCAGGAGTCGGAAAGACATCTTCCCGACACAAAGAAAATAGGCCAATAGGAAGGCGTCTCGGGGAAACATCCCAAGGTCGCCTAGAGATCACAACGAAACTAACAGATCATACCGAGAGCATGGTGGGGTCGGCGTAACAAAACAAAGTTAGCCAAACTACAAGACTTCATAGCGAAGAGAAGCCGACGCTCACCCAAAGGTCTCCGCGCTCGGTGAGATGTCATGGCAAAAAGAAATGTCTCGCCGACTGAAAACCTTAGTCAGTAATTCGGCGGACTGAACTAGAAAATCATTTCACAGTAACCATCAAGTAACTTTTTCATCATGGCCATTGATTATCAACATGTGCACAAAGGAAGTCACATTAGTAGCTCAACCATTAACTTGTGAGGACTTCAACGTTAGGGAAAGTCACACCGAGAACCAAAAGTCATGCCAAAGGCAAGGCGGAAAGGGAAACAGACCAAGTCAGAGTCAAAACTGGGAAAGACATGGAGTCAGAGCCGGAGCGGGGGACAAAAAGGAACAAAAGAGACCAGGACTGAAAACCATCCCACTCTCGCCTCCGCAAAAGACCGCAGAGGCAGAGCCGGAACTTACACAAGACAGAGAAGCCACGGGGTCGGGAGTGGGACAAAACCCAAAATAGGAAACTATAAAATGGTTCCAAAAATATTCCCATTCCAGTTCCGCCCTCGCCAAAAGAAAAAGGAAAAAAAAGCGAGCGGAGCCAGGGTCGGAGAAAAAGCTGAAACCATAAGCATGAGGCAGGTTCCAAAACCGATTTGCACTCTGATCCCGCGCCCGCCAAAGGAAACAAAACAAAAGACAAGCGGAGAGGTGGAGCCGGGGCCAGAATGGAACCTGAAAGAGAAACCAAAGGCCAATATCAAATTCTGATTTCATTCCGGTCCCACCCCCGCCAGACAAAGAAAAACACAAGGCAAGGAAGAAAAGAAAGATCTAGCCATCCAAGACATGAACACTTAGCACGCTAAGCTCAACCCTGGTTGGAGCCCATTTACCCCATGTGCCAAAATGATAGAAAATTCCCAAGCTAAATATTTGTCAGGAAGATCAAAGGCAAAGAATTAGAAAATGAAAGACAACCAAAATAGGCACTAACACATTCCCATGGTGACAAATGGCACCTTGCCATTGGTTGATTCTAAGTACCACATTGCTCTCTTTTGGGAATTCTTCCATCTCAATATTCTGTAAATAGGAGGCTTCATTCCTCATTCTAGCATCCACAATTTGAGAAAAGTTATTATACTCAAATCCATAGCAACTTATCATCAATTTTATCCAAGCATAGTTAGGATTTTTGCAAATTTTCAACATGGAGCTCCATTAAAGTCATCACTAAAAGCATTCATCCTTCATCAATCTGTAATCAAGGGAAAATCCTAAATTATTATTAAGTGGGGTTAGCACAATAACAATAAAATTCCTATGAAAATAACAAAGTACAAAGGAAGTGAAGTGAAGACAAAAGGGATAATGTTACCCTATGTCTCCACCTTCCTTGATTAACCTCTGTTATACCTCCTAGCTTGCAGATGAATAAAAATGCCCTCAGATTTATGTGAGCAACTATGACTAAAGACTAAGCCCTATGCAAGTGTTGAAGGATTTGCAGAAAATAACAATAACCCTACAATGAGCCAAAATGACTATGACTGTTAATGACTATGACCCTAAGTTGACAGCAAGTTGACATAGACTAAGAGTGCAAGAAATCAAAATGAGCTAAAGACTGAGAGAGATCTTCAAATGAGGTCAAAATTTCCCTTTTATAAAAATTGCAATTTTGAATGTGTGGCCAGGATGAAAAGATGACAGGAACCCTAAGATCAATGCTTAAGATTGAATGTTGATATGTGCATTAGGGTTAGGTCAAAATTAGGGAAACAGGTAAGAATGAAGGGTGGAGATTGAATTATGAAATAATTCAATCAACGGTCGAAATTAACTGAGAAGTCAAAATTCAAGAATTAAATTGGAAGATAAGGCTGGCACGGACAAAGAGGTTGCTGGAGAAATTAAATAATAAAATTTATTTACTCCAGGTAACCAGTAAGTAATTAAATAATAAAGATATTATTTAATTATGGAGGAATGTGATAAAAGAATTATTTTGAAATTAAATAATGATTTTAATTCAAAATTCGAGAGAATGGCTAAATTAAATAAATCAAATTTATTTAATTTTAGTGGGAGAAAAAGCTAATGAATAATTAAATAATTAAATAAATTATTTAATTATAGTGGAAAATGGACAGAATTAAATAAATAAGAATTTATTTAATTTTTTAGAAGAAGGGGACTTAATTAGTGACGTAATTAAATAAATAAAATTTATTTAATTAATCAAGAAGACATAAATGGTAAAGGGAAATTAAATAAGTTATGAATTTTATTTAATCAAAGGAAGACTTTAGATAATTAGTGATGTATTAAATAAATAAATAATATTTATTTATTTAATAATCAAGGAGGAACAAATGACATGAATTAATTAAATAATTATGAATTATTTAATCAATAGTCGAATGTGGACCAAGGACATAATTAAATAACTTAATTATGCTAGGACGAAAGTGGTAAGAATGAAGCTTGCAGGCCTAGGTCATTTTTAGGTGTCTACATTTTGCCCCTCTTTGTCATAATGTCGCTTGTCGTATTGTGACAAAGAAAATTAAGTCAAAAATATGCCCCAGTGAAGGTACGGAGTATTCTTGCCCCCTCGGGAAATTTTCAAATTTTGGGTCGGCGCCAGAAAAATTTGCAAAAGGTCCCGATAAATCAATTTGATGGTCAGAAAAATAGCGGCGCAGTCGGTTTCAAATTCTGACATATTTAAAGCAACTTACAGGGAGGTCAAAGGCGCGAAAATGAGCCTCCAGTATTAACTCCAGTTGAAAAATGTCACTTTCACCCTATAAATAGATGGTCAAAGGGGTAAAAGTCAATTCACTTTCACTATTCACCTTGTAAATCTTGAGAGCTCAGAGCAAAAGGCGCAGCAGTGACGATGGTGATTCCAGTGACAGAGCACCGCGGAGAGATCGTGAGGACCTTCAGACGGCCAGAGGGCTCAGGACCTGCGGTATGTACCCTAAACTTGCTTTGTCATTTTCTCGATTTACGCACTTTTTTATGCTTTCTAGGGTAGTGAACGAATGCGCCGCGACGCATATGCGTTCGCGTAAGCCGCAATTGATTTCGCGTTTGCCGCATTTGATGCGTCGCGACGCAAGTGCAATGACCAAACGAGCCGCGCCACCGGTTTGCGCCGCATTCGATTGTTGTTACGACGCAAGTGCTTAACCACACCACATTTGAACCATCAAAAGCCGCAATCACAAAGATGCGACGCAACTGATTATTCGAATGCCGCAAATGCGTTCCCGCGCCGCATTCGCAGTGTGGCGACGCAATCACCTAAATTCGTGACGCAAGTGTAATATAGCGACGCACTTGACTTGGTGGAACGCATTTGATTTTTCGAACGACGCATTTGTGTTTTTGCGATGCAATTGCATGTTTGCGACGCAATTGCCTGTTTTCTTTCTTTAACTTGTTTTAATGCTTTCATGCCCTAAGTCATTTTCCGTGATGTTCATAGTTGTCCAAAAAGTGCTAATGCGGTGTTTGTCTTTTTGCAGAGGCAGCTTGCCCCTATATATATGAGAGAGAGCAGATCGAGGACCTTTCGGTTTGGCGATCAGCTAGGCCCGCGAGAGCGGCGACGATTGATGAGACTCGGTTTATTCCATGTTGCGTTCATGCCCGCCATTCGGGCGAACCGGGGTTTGTTGACGGCGCTGTGCGAGAGATGGCATTCAGAGACCTGTTCCTTTCACCTGCCGACAGGTGAGGCTACGATTACCTTGGAGGACGTCTACCGTATTCTCCAGATTCCAATTCGAGGGGAGCGGATTGTGTACGATCCCCGTCATGGCGAGCAGACCTTCCGGGCGTACTACCAGGATCAGGGTGCCAGACTCGGCATTGAGGGTTACGAGATCCATTGGGATTTCCTGGCGGAGCATTACAGTCGCTTTGATGCATTCCTGGTGACTCTAATTGGTGGCATCTTGGTTCCTGACCGACGAGGACACGGATTTTTGATTGGTTGGGGGGATGTCATGGTCGGCATGTGATGAGATAGGACAGTTTATGCAATACTGGGGTCCCCGCTTGTCAGTAATACCATCATCACCGCAGATGACGCTGTACGAGGAGAGAGTATCTCCGACCACCGATGATGATCGGCATGGGAGCGATTGTCATATCTCGCCTCCCATCTGACAGCACCATTCTCCGCCGATGCCTACCCATCAATTTATGCCTACAAGATGTTGGAACAATCTGCATGGGTGGTATTGCGGTGCGGTGCATCGATTGATGTACCTCATGGTGACCTTCATCTGGAGACCCTATAGGGATTGTGAGGTATGGGATGATGAGGACGAGCATCTCAGTTTTTGCAGGCAGTATCGATACCTGATTCCCAGGACAGTACAGACGTCGCTGATTATTGAGATGTATCTGCCACAGCGTGTACTGAGACAGTTCGGGGAGCAGCAGGATGTACCCATGGGGACGGCAGAGTATGCACGATCATCTAGAGAGTATGCATGGGGGCCGGCCATCCCAGTGGCCTTCGCGACACACCAGATTGACGGGTTAGTAGCCTAGGCCTGGGGTTGGAGAGGTGGGGCAGCAGATCCAGGTACCACACCAGCCTATGATCTATGGTGGCATGCACGCCGACCTGTACCATTGACAGATCCTGACGGGCCAGCACCAGTTGACAGGCGGTCAGTGATTCCACGAGTGCCGCGAGCCAGACGAGGGGGCAGAGGCAGAGATGGGGGCAGAGGCAGAGGCAGAGGCAGGGGCAGGGATGGAGATGGAGGGAGGGGTGGTGATGGAGGGAGGGACGGAGGCAGGGGTGATGATGGAGGACGAGGTGGAGACGGAGGTCGGGGTGATGATGGAGGTCGAGGTGGAGATGGGGGCCATGGTGGAGAC